>VZRE01011470.1:1364-22186 GCA_013396775.1 Cephalopterus ornatus
GGGCTGCCCGGCCGGGCACCGCGCTGACAGCCGGCCCCGGGGCTCCCGTGGGAACCCGACTGCCTCGCCTGCCCCGCTGCCTTCTCCCGGCCTAAGGCAGAAATAACCGAGGGCACCCGGCTGCAGAGGACGGGAGAGTTTTCCTTTAGGACAGCTGTTTTGGCTTCTTCGCCAGAGATGAGTTGCTGACTCAGTTTAATATCTGGTGTCCTCAAAGCCTGCTCCATCACAACTCTAAGCTGGTACTTGCTGCCAGTGTTTCTATTTTGCATAGGCTCTAAATCCAGTAAAGTTGCTGTCTAAGCTTTCTCACGGATCCTCTTGGTAGCACTATTGCTTGGAAAAACGGAGTTCGGGTCTGCTGTAACTTTGTCTTTTTCTTTTCAATGAAGTACTGGCCGGACTGGCAAGAAGACGACACCCCGTGTAAGCCCAGGCGTCCTCCAGCTCGGAGGACATGGCATCGGGCATTGGATCTCCGTCGCCGTGCTCAGGGGGCAGTGATGATGATGAGATGGAGATCCTGTTGAACAACGCTATCCCCCAGCATCCAGGTATGGCGAGCCTGCAGGGCATGCGTGTGGAATGGGGAGAATGCCGGTCCCAACTGAATGTGTGAAATACATGATGTGTTGGGGAATGTAATTTTTCTTTTTACTGCAAGCTATGTGTACGTTTTTGATATCCAAGTCCCAGGGTTACTTCAAAGCGTGAGGCTCAGGGCTTTATGTCAGGTGGAGCTGACTTTGTTCCAAGCCATTGCAGGTTGTCGGGGCCTGTGCTTTGAGGAGGTGTAGAAGGTGGAGGCAGAGTGTCCAATTCTGATGGGGTACCAAAATGCCTGCGAGTTTCACATTTCATGAATGGGGAGGGGGAAGAGGGGGTAGTATGTGAAAGGGCAGGTTGCCTGGCTTGCTTTCCATCTGGGAACTCAGACCGGCTGACGTCCAGAGAAAACTGCCCTGGGCTGTTGCGTGACCCACTTTCCTTCATCACCACACCCAATTATTGAGGTTTCTTGTGGTTCTTGCTCTGTGCTGCTTGCTCACCTTTCCTTTTCTTGTAGTCCTTCTATCTTGTCTTCTCCCTCATGTTTGCATCCTCATCATCAACCTGAGGCTTGAGTTAGAGTCCTGGGAACTTATGTGGTATGGGGGCTTTTTTAATTGCTGCTGTTGTTGATGACTTGCTCTGTGGACATGCACCTGGATTCTTTATTTCCTTGCGGAAAGGAATAATATACATACTGATGTGCTGGATTGTAAGACAAGTTTGACTTTTCCTACTAACTTGTGCTATAGTGTTGTAGCATCATATAAGAGAAGTGTTGTAACTGGGAAGGCAAAATGGTGGTGTGGGTTTTTGGATTTTTGTTTGTTTGGCATTTTTCTTGGGCTTTGACTCTAGGGTTTTCTGGCATCTCTGAAACCTTGGGCAGAAGGGGACTGTCCATAATGAAAATCTTGATGAAGAGAAACTGTTAAATTCCCTACAGAGTAGAGGGTATATATAGTACCTTGGAAAGGGTGGGTCACCAGAGGCTCTAAGTCAGAACTTGGGGTAGAAGAAGAGGTGTGATCCCTGAAGGACCTGGTATTGCAGGACCATGGGAGTGAAGAGACATCCACTGATTGGTAGTATGGCAGGAGCCAGGCGTGGGACCCCAGGTTCTGAGAGCTTGACCTCTGCTGTTTCACCCCTGGCTGCGGTAGCTCCTCTGACCTGTGGCTTCCTCCATCCTGCCCAGCTCCGGTGGTCAGGAGGCCATTTTCCCTTGGAGGGAGAAGGAGTGACTGTGGCTGTGTGCGGTGGGCGGGGCGGCGGGGGAGGGCGGGTGGCCGCGCTGGCTCCCGCAGCCTGCTGCCACAAAGGGAAGGGCTGCCTGGCTGCCCGTGCCCCTCGGGCTGGGGGCAGCCACGGAAGGGGGCACACAGATGGGAGCGTGCAGCGGTGGTGGGGAACTGGCATGTGTTCTTCTGGCCAGGCAGTGAGCTTGCTAGCTGTTGGGGCTGGGGGAAGATTCTGTCAACTCTGGATCAGAATAGAGTTGCTGAGTAACAACTTTCCTGTGGAGGAGGAGAAGTAGTGGCTTACTGGCCTGTATTTTGCATGCAGCTGCAGCATGCTCTGTACTGCTGAAGGGGGTAGATGATTTCTTTCCTGGAGACCCGTGAACTGAAACAGTATCCTAGTCAGGTTCTCAAATTCATATACTGTTTTGCTGCTTTTGGATGTGGCTGCCTGTTTTATGCTCCTTCCTCTTCTTGTTGGGTTATGGCAGACTTCTTGTCCTGAAGTTCTGAGTGGAATTCTGCTTGGAGAAGGAATATTGTGTAAATAGGAGGTGTTGGGAGGGGGAAAACTGTGTTCAGTGGTACCTTAGGATACAATTTTGGAGTATCTGTTGTGACTAGTAAGAGTTGTAACTACTTCTGTTTGTATGTAGCAAGAAATAGACAAGTTGATCTCTGTGAAGTGGGCTATGCTGTAGTGCGTAAGTGCGGTTTGAATGAAACATGTTGCCTCTTCACATCCAGAACCTGAAGAAGAGCCAGAAGAAGAGCTGCTGTCAGAGGCTGACACCCCCAAAATCAAGAAGAAAAAGAAGCCCAAGAAACTAAAGGAACCCAAAGTGCCCAAGCTCAGCAAGCGTCAGAAGAAGGAGGTAAGGAAAAGGATGCCTAAGGTCACACTGAAATATGGATGTATAGGGTGAAGGTGTTTACTGATGTTGGTCTATGGCATCAGTCTTTTGTATGAATCCTCTAGAGCATGGGGAGAGAGTTCAGTGCTTCTCTGGGGTGTTTTCTCATAGCTGCCTGATCTTCTCTCTCCCTCCCTCCCCAGCTGGGGGACAGCTCTGGTGAGGGAAATGAGTTTGTGGAGGAAGAAGAGGAGGTTCTGCGTTCTGACAGTGAGGGCAGTGATTATACCCCTGGGAAAAAGAAAAAGAAGAAATTAGGACCCAAGAAGGAAAAGAAAAACAAAGCCAAGCGCAAAGAGGAGGAGGAAGAAGAGGAAGAAGATGATGACTCAAAGGTGAGAAGCTACCCTGCTGACTTACTGCTTGCTCTTCATTCCCAGGTATCTGATTTGGGGGATCATTGTGCTCTCCATTTGTGATGGCAGAGGTAGTTGGGACTGTTCAGTTTCTTCTTCCTCCACTAGACCTACTTGATTTGACCTTTTTTCCACCTTGCATTCCTTCCTGTCTTTTGCTTGAAGCACACATGGAATTTACATTGAATCCAAAGATTTTTCCCACCTTCACTGTCTTCTGTGTTGAGGCTGTGTCCTATGGTGATAAGTGGATGTAGGGAAAAAAAAAATTCACTGGGTCATCTGTGGAATGTAGAAGATGTGTGGAAGTTCTGCTCTTTCCTAGAGCAGAACCAGAACACTTTCTCTGTAATTCTCTCTTTGCAGGAGCCAAAGTCATCTGCTCAGCTGCTGGAAGATTGGGGCATGGAGGATATTGATCACATCTTCACAGAGGAGGATTACCGCACACTCACCAACTACAAAGCTTTCAGCCAGTTTGTCAGGTGAGCTGCAAGCCTATGCCTGAAAGGACTCTGGAACAAAAAAAAGAAATGGGACAAAAACTGGATTCCTTGACTTTTGGAACCTCAAGTGCACATTAGAGACGTTAGTGACAGTAAAAGTAAAATAGTTGATCCACAGCTTTTTTGTTTCCTGTCATTGAGATGATGCAAGTCCTCACTCCCAATCCTCTTTCTTCCCTACTATGCTAAATTCTGTTTCTTTTTCCAATCCCCTGAGCATTTGCATCCTTCCCATGGAGTGAAGGATAGGAGTGGAAAGATTCATTGACTGTTGAGATCAGAGATTAGAAAGGAAGGTAGTTTGAGCTAGATGTGGTGACGGGGGTGGCAGCAGGGAGGAATAATCTAGATTTCAGGGTGGTTCAGTAACTCTTCCTTCCTTCCTGCCTTCCTTAACTGTACACAGGCCACTTATCGCAGCCAAGAACCCAAAAATAGCAGTGTCGAAGATGATGATGGTACTGGGAGCCAAATGGAGGGAGTTTAGCACAAACAACCCCTTCAAAGGAAGTTCAGGTGCATCTGTGGCAGCTGCTGCAGCTGCAGCTGTTGCAGTAGTGGAGAGTATGGTGACAAACGTGGATGCTGTCCTGCCGCAGCCCCCTGTAGATGTGCCACTCAGGAAAGCCAAGACAAAGGAGGGCAAAGGTGAGATGAAGAGTGTGGCAGGATGATGGAGGGTGAGTGGTGTGAAGGCAGTAGCCCTTCTGACTCTGTCTCCTGTGTTCTCAGGACCCAATGCCCGGCGGAAGCCTAAGGCCAGTCCTCGTATTCCTGATATCAAGAAACCTAAAACAAAGAAGGTGGCACCTCTTAAAATCAAACTGGGAGGATTTGGTTCCAAGCGTAAAAGATCATCAGTAAGTGATGCTCCTTCCTTGATTTTCTGAGGAAGAGGTGATGATGTGCTAGGAATGCTGGGGGGGATGTCTGCTGCCCCCCAGCACGTGTGTCTGAGTAACACAGCTTTTCTCTTACCTCAGAGTGAAGATGATGATCTGGATGTAGAGTCAGACTTTGATGATGCCAGTATCAACAGCTACTCTGTTTCAGATGGATCTACAAGCCGTAGTAGCCGCAGTCGCAAAAAACTCAAAGCTGGGAAAAAGAAAAAGAAAGGTATTGATACTTGTTGACAGTGGGAGACGGAAGCACAGCTAAGTGTGGAAAGATTGGGAGAATGTCTGTGCAGAGTTTGGGTATTTAACAGTGTACAAAAGTTTTGGATTCTGGGTCTTTGCACTGCTATGTAGGCTGTTGGGAGAGTACCCTTGCTGTACAAAGCCCATACCTGTGGCTTGTACTACTGTAACTCATCACCACCCCTCTACAGGTGAGGAGGACTCCACAGTGGCTGTGGATGGCTATGAGACTGATCACCAGGACTACTGTGAGGTGTGCCAGCAGGGAGGAGAAATTATACTGTGTGATACCTGCCCGCGTGCCTACCACATGGTTTGCCTGGACCCAGATATGGAGAAAGCTCCAGAGGGCAAATGGAGCTGCCCACACTGTGTGAGTACTGAATTCCCCAGAGCAAGAGACCGTGGAGGAGGGGGATGTCAAGTGACTTGGGGCTGCTCTTCTGTGGTAATAAAATAACCACAAATATGTGACTTTGTTTTCATGATTTCCCTTTCCTATAGGAAAAAGAGGGCATTCAGTGGGAAGCAAAGGAGGATAACTCTGAAGGTGAGGAAATCCTGGAGGATGTAGTGGGAGATGCTGAGGAAGAGGATGACCACCATATGGAGTTCTGTAGAGTCTGCAAGGATGGAGGAGAGCTGCTGTGCTGTGATGCCTGCCCTTCATCCTATCACATCCACTGTCTGAATCCCCCATTGCCTGAGATTCCCAATGGAGAGTGGCTGTGTCCTCGTTGCACTGTGAGTTTCTGCTAGTAGCATTCTCCTATTGCTACGAATTGATTGATTTAATCCCTTCAGTTTGTCATGTTTTCCTGAAAATGATCAGTCCTTTGAAGACTCTTACCTCCTCTCACACTTTTGCCATAAAACATAAAGGCCTTGCTTTTTGTGGCTGTATTGTGCCTTGTTGATTGGCTGCCTTCTCCAGACAGTGGAAAAGGACCAGGTTGACAGCCTTTGGGTCTCATGAAATTTGCCCAAGTGCAGGGTAGTTGGTTGGTTTTTAGTCCAGGATGCCAAGGCTCACTTTTCTTGGCTCCTGTATCTGTGTAGAAGCAAAAGAACCAAGTACAAGCAAATTCAGTGCTGAAAATATTTTAAACTGATACGGAGACAAATTCGGTTTTTATTTTGCAGTGTAAGCTCCGTAATGCCAAGCCTTTTCTTAATAGATGGTTAGGATAAGTATCACACTTGTCCAGAAGGTTCTTGAAATAATTAATAGAAGTGGCATTAGATGCTTTCATTAGGTGATACGGACTTACAAGGTGATGAACAAAAAAGCTGTTTCAGGACATAGCCCTATGCTGGGCCCTTATTCTGCTGTAGAACTACTTTCTGCACAAGCTTTCAATGAAGCTGTGGTTGGACAGACTACTGGGCTCATCAAGCCCAGCAAATTCTGTCCGCATAGTAAAGCTGTGAAAGTGACTCTGTGTTTCTGCTCAGTGCTTGTGTGTTGAAGTACATACACTCTGATGCATCAACCTCTGTTTAACTTTCCAGTGCCCAGCTCTGAAAGGAAAGGTGCAGAAGATCTTGATCTGGAAATGGGGTCAGCCCCCAGTTGGCCCCGCACCACCACGTCCACCTGATGCCGACCCCAACGCTCCACCCCCTAAACCTCTGGAGGGTCGGCCTGAAAGGCAGTTCTTTGTCAAATGGCAGGGCATGTCCTACTGGCACTGCTCTTGGGTGTCAGAGTTGCAGGTGAGTGGAGGACTCTAACCATGTCAGAATGGTGGATAGCTGAGGGTAAAACACCTACTAACTGCTTGTGTCCTGACTCCAGCTGGAGCTGCACTGCCAGGTCATGTTTCGTAACTACCAACGCAAAAATGATATGGATGAGCCACCCTCAGGGGACTTTGGAGGGGAAGAAGAGAAGAGCCGAAAGAGAAAAAACAAGGACCCTAAATATGCTGAGATGGAGGAGCGATTCTATCGATATGGGATCAAGCCAGAGTGGATGATGATCCACAGGATCCTTAATCATAGGTAGGTGGAGGTAACAAAGAGGATTTTCAACAAAGACCTTAAGCAGGGCTAAAGGAGAATGGAGTAGCTAAACTGCAACATGACTGGGAGAAACAGTGGGAGTTTTTTTTGTTGGTATGACAAACATAGTTGTTCTGTTTCTGTTGCTTCACTAAGACCTCCTTCTCTTCTCTTGCATTTGAGTAGATTGGGTGAGTACTGCCATTTCACTGTGCTTAAGACTTACTGTTTTCTTCTGCAGTGTGGATAAGAAGGGGAATGTTCACTATTTGATTAAATGGAGAGACCTACCCTATGACCAGGCTTCCTGGGAAAGTGAAGATGTGGATATTCAAGATTATGACCTCTACAAGCAAGGCTACTGGAATCACAGGTAGGAGGAGTATCTAGTGGTTGTGTTCTTCTCCCTTCCCTCAAGAGAAGATACTGGAGTATGTCAGCCTGACTTGTTGCCGACTCCTTATGCCTTTGGGCAGGGTCCTTGTGCCTCTCCACCAGTTCATGAAGGTTCCAGCTTTGTTCTCTTGAGCCTCTTGAGTTGGATGATTGCCCTCCTATTCTTTGCAATAGTTTTCTCTTGATCTGTTAACAAAAAACCATTAAACTTACATGTTCTTGGGACTGTCTCTGCGTAGGGAGCTGATGCGAGGTGAAGAGGGCAGGCCTGGTAAGAAGTTAAAGAAAGTGAAGATGCGGAAACTGGAAAGGCCCCCCGAGACTCCCACAGTAGATGTAAGTTAATGTTCATTGCTTAGAACCCATTTGAACTGCTTATTTTGGGCTGCCAGCGCATAAATAGGAAACTGAAGAGTGAACAGCATATGGTTTTTTAGAGTCCCTTCATGGCCCAAAGCAAAAATGGCTTATGGAGCCTTCAGACAAAGGTCTACCTTGTCCATTGGGTGAGACTCTAGGTTAAAAGGGTTTTACAAAAATAAAAGGCTTCTTAGTGGGTACCTTTGGCCATTTTGGAATTAGATTTGGTGCTAGTCCGGTTGTCATCTTGAAGCCTTGTCTGTACTAGTGAATGTGTGGGTGACTGAAAAAGGAATCTTGGTAGCTATCTAGCTAAGGTAAAGGATCTCAACTCTTCCTTCTTTCCACTCTAGCCAACAGTGAAATATGACCGGCAACCGGAGTACCTCGATGTAACAGGCGGCACCTTGCACCCCTACCAACTGGAAGGACTGAACTGGCTGCGCTTCTCTTGGGCCCAGGGTACAGATACAATCTTGGCTGATGAAATGGGTCTGGGAAAGACTGTGCAGACAGCAGTGTTCCTGTATTCCTTATACAAAGAGGTGAGAGCTGGGAGGTCACTACCCAGTGTATTAGTGCCTGTATTAGTGATTGCAGTCATCTAATGCTCTTACGGACTCTATTTGTAGGGCCACTCAAAGGGTCCCTTCTTGGTGAGTGCCCCCCTGTCCACAATCATCAACTGGGAACGGGAGTTTGAGATGTGGGCCCCGGATATGTATGTAGTGACCTATGTCGGGGACAAAGACAGCCGGGCCATCATCCGTGAAAATGAGTTCACTTTTGAGGATAATGCCATACGTGGAGGCAAAAAAGCATCCAGAATGAAGGTACGGAACTCCGCTGCAACACTAACCTGAATTAAGAGACACACTTAGACTGGCTTTCGGCAGCTGAGGTTCAGATACTCTGATGTCCCTGGGAACTGATTATGCTTTTAGTTTCCAAGGGGAAATAACTGCAAATTGATGACAAGTGGGTGTTTAGACTCCCGCTGTAGACTGTTTAAACACTCCTACTAGTCTGAACTAATTCAGTACTGAAAAAAGAGAGCTGAGTAAGATAATACTGACCCCCATAGGAAAGTCCCTCTGTCTTTCCTACTTAACCTGTGAAGTTGTGCATCGTTTCTACAGATCTGAGTCCATGTCAGAATTGCCTATTGTATGTAAAAGACAAATATACAAAAAGAAGTATGAACCTTTTAATCTCTCTGAGGAACTGGCTGACAGTGAGGCCATGCCCAGACAAGAAGGAAGAGTCTGATACAGGTGGCTAGTTTTTATAGAATTTTAGTATTCCTAGTAAAACCAGGATGGAAGCTAAAGCATTTTCATTGGCAGAGGTAGATAGGACTCCTTTCCTTCCCTTGAAATTGAATTACATTAAGTACTAACAGTAACTTAAAGTTCTATGGTAAGCTATTTATTTTTTTAAGTCTTGGTTTTTTGATGAGCCACTCTTCTCCAAGTCTCATTTCCTTAATGTGCCTCTTCTCACTACTTATTTGTTAAACATCTGTGTTAGAGTATTTGGCAGCTGTCCAAAAGTAGCAGGTATTGAGGGGGGTTGAGGAGACTTACATATGTTGAGAGTAATCGGGGATTAAAAGACTAAAATGGTTTGGGCAGCATTTTGAATCTTGTGACAGGAAATTGTCGGTGTGAGAAGTTTTTGATGTGCTGTTTGACTAGGGCTCATGAGGATAACTTCATGGAGAAACACTGCATCTGCTTTGCACCAGGCCGTTCCTCTATCCCTTTACATGTTCATCCTTTTCCTTTGCAGAAGGAGGCTGCTGTGAAGTTCCATGTGCTTCTCACTTCCTATGAACTGATCACAATTGATATGGCCATACTGGGCTCTATTGACTGGGCCTGTCTCATTGTGGATGAAGCTCACAGGCTGAAGAACAATCAGTCTAAGGTACAGAGAAGCATAGATGGTTCACAGGCATGGCATATGTTGTGGGGGGCGGAATGGGCAGAGCGTTCACAAGATTCAATAGCTAAGCTGCCTCTAAGCTCATAAGTTTGTCTGACAACTTAGTCATTTTTTCAGTAATTTCATGTGTTATTAAAAAGAAATTTATCAGCCTTTGTCTGATTGGCATCAACTTCTATATAGATCACTGGTTAAAACACTGGGTTAAATACAGACCACTGGTCAAAACACCATTTCTTTCCAGGTGAATGGGCAATTGGTGTAGACTGGAAAACAGAAAAACCTGGATGTGGTTGTTGCTCTGAAATACAAACTGGCTTCTCTGAAAGCAGATCATGTATCTGCAACACCTTTATTTTGACAGGGTTTATCATGCTGAGCATAAAACAAGCTCCATGAGCACAATTACCCTGCTTCCAGGGTGGGCTTGCTCTCTGCATTCATCCAGCTTTGAAACAGAACTAATTAGATGGGATACAAATGGAAGAGGTGGGCAGAGGTATTCAAAAATGTCTGAGTTGGTGCTGAAAGCCATATAGCTGTTTTTATATGAAGCTGCACCTTAACTAAGCTTGTTTGAATTGGGTAGACTTCATTGTACTTCCTTAATCCAGCCCTTCCATAGGCCCTTGTACCTTAATTCTGGTATTGATTTGTTTGTCTTCAGCTGGATTCTAGTGCTCAGGTTGCTAAAAACAATTGTTGTTGGAAATTGGTTTTAGAGGTTCTTTGAGACTGCGTGAGACAATTGCTGCTTGATTTCTGTTTTTTCATTTAAATGGCTTTAGCTTCTTGGATCTTGGCATAAGGCATCTGCATGAGGCATCACAGCTGTGCTTGCAATTCAGTTTCTAGATCTTTGTAGGCACTGAGACTGGATGCCATTCTGTGCTTAGCGTTGAAACTATTGGGAGTACGAATAAACGCTTACTATTAATATTCATTAATTGCAAGAGGATGTAGAGGCTCAAGGTTACACTATGACACTATTGGTTATCTACCCAGGACCATTAAATCCACCTTTTTCTAGAGCAGTTTCCTGTCCTGCAAGGACATTTTACAGGTATTTGGCTGCAAGACAGATCAGATGCTTCTTCACAGACTGAGCTTACCTACTAAAGTTTTTCAGATATGATCAGTAACTTCCACTTGTAATTACAAAATGAGAATGTTTTTAACTATGTAGAAACTATGTAACTATGTAGAAAGGTAAGTCCCCATGGAGGCCACTAGAAGGATTCTTCTGGTGCAATAACTAAAACATAAGTGATAGTAGGTTTTTCTTTGATTGGTTTTTTTTTTTTTGTCATCTAGTACAAGCTACTTTCATTGAGTTTGACCTTGTATCATGGTAAGTGTAAGATATGCAAAGAAATGGCTAAGCTTGTAAGTAAAATAGTGCTCTGTTGTCAATTTGTGCTGCTGAATGTGGTACACTTGTGCTTTTTGGTGCAGTACTTTAACTGCTCACTACGTCTGTCTGGAATTACTTCATTGTTGTGAAAACCAGCACAGATTACCTTTAAGACACGTTGGCAAACTCTTACCTCTCTTTCTTCTCTGCTTGTTCAGAGCTCTGGAATATTGCCAGGATTTATATGAATAGGAAGAATGACTTAGCTATTTCTAGAATTCTCAAGGCAGAGTAGTTGTAGGAATATGGAACACTAATTTAGGAAGAAAAAGTACTTAGTATAGCAGTCTAGAAATGATTGGTGGTCTGAAAGAACTTGGAAGTTGTAAGAGCAAAGGAAACCTTACCAGCACCTGATAACTTGTAGGAGTTGCTGCAGTCATGTTTTAACTATGCACAACAATGATCCAAATGAGATCAGTCTAGTGATCCTGATTGGAATGGGAACTACTTGGAGCTCTTGTCCAAACAGCTGATGTGATTGAAATTGAACCCTAGCTTGGTGACAACTTTTTTCCTAGGAGAATTATTTTTGTAGGGCTATGACTTGATAAGCCTTTAATATATTTGTGTTTGGTTTGTTTAATTTTCTCACCGTTTCTTCCCTGCTCTCTACTTTCCAGTTCTTCCGTGTGCTGAATGGTTACTCCCTCCAGCACAAGCTGCTGCTTACAGGAACTCCCCTGCAGAACAACCTGGAAGAGCTGTTCCACCTGCTGAACTTCCTGACACCTGAGAGATTCCAGTATGTCTTGCAGTGCAAGTCAGCCTGCCTGCCTTGTCACTCCTATCTCCTTCCTTGCTCTTTTTCTCTTTTTCCTTTCCTCATTTGTTGAGTGTCTGTTTCTCTGCAGTAACTTGGAGGGCTTCCTAGAAGAGTTTGCAGATATTGCCAAGGAAGATCAGATCAAGAAGCTACATGACATGCTGGGCCCGCATATGCTGAGGCGTCTCAAAGCTGATGTTTTCAAGAATATGCCATCTAAGACTGAGCTCATTGTCAGAGTGGAGCTGAGCCCTATGCAGAAGTGAGTGTGAGGATGAAGCACCTGCTGTTGAGTTGCTGTTTCTTTGTTCTGCAGTTTCAAAGAGGATGCTGAAACAGCCTTATCCTCGTTATAGGGCTTTCTTGCACAGTGGATGAGAGGAAAATTTCCTGCTTCCACTATAGCAGAGGAAGGACTAATCCTGTGCCCTGATGTAAGGGATAAAGAAATAGTGAATGTCACTGGCAGAGTCTGGGTAGCTGGCAGATAGTGCCACAAGTTGTGCAGAATTTAGCAAGACAAGAGCATGTTAGTCATCCTCACGAGGCATGTCTCAGTTGTATCTTCTTTTTTGTTTCAGGAAATATTATAAATACATTTTGACAAGAAACTTTGAGGCGCTGAATGCACGGGGTGGTGGTAACCAAGTCTCGTTGCTCAATGTTGTTATGGATCTGAAGAAGTGCTGTAACCACCCCTACCTCTTTCCTGTGGCTGCTATGGTATGTCCAGTCACTTATTCTGTGTAAGAAAATTCCCTGCTGGGTGTTATCAGGGATCCAGTTAACTCCCTAGCTGAAGCATGGAGAGGTTCCCATTCCTCTCTTTTTGCCTCTGTTTTTTTTTCATCTTGTCTGTATTTAGACCTAACATGCTGGAAGGCCTTTTTTTTTCCAGCATATTTTTATGACAGGTAGGAGCTATCTCATGACTCATGCAAGATGGTGAAAAGCAGGGACTAAGTAAGAAAGAGGGGGGGTATCTAAAAGTCAAATTGCAAGAGAAGAGGCACAGGGTAGCACTGATGTTTTATACAACCTTGTGGTTGTGCCAAGGTAAATGACGAGGTGTGACCCAGCATCTGATGAACACAACTGGGGACTAAGGCCAAGTTACATCCCTTCAAGCTGTTTTTGTCCCTTGCTCCTTACTCCCTCTTTCTCTTTTTCTTCTCAGGAAGCTCCAAAAATGCCAAATGGCATGTATGATGGTAGCGCACTTATTCGAGCCTCTGGAAAGCTGTTGCTGCTCCAGAAGATGTTAAAGAACCTGAAAGAAGGAGGTCACAGGGTGCTCATATTCTCCCAGGTATATGGGGAAGAACCTTAAGGCTGGGAATTCTTTTTCTGAGAAAGAAGTCTGTTGATCTGGTATCCCCTTGTCCCTCACTCTTTTGTGGTGGTGTTTTTCTGGTGTGCAGATGACTAAAATGTTGGACCTTCTAGAAGATTTTCTGGAACACGAAGGGTACAAATATGAGCGGATTGATGGAGGAATCACAGGGAACATGCGTCAGGAGGCTATCGATCGCTTCAATGGTATGGAGTCTTCTGTTTTTCCTGTAAAATGAAAACTGTTGCCTTGTTATGTGCATAGTGGTCAACATGGGATTGTTGTGGCCCAAGCTTTCTATTGCTTTCCTGGAATCTTAAGTTATTAGGAATTCCCTGTCAAGTGATGTGGGTCAGATAAAAATCCTTGTTTGAGTGTTGCACTCTCCCTTGATTAGTTTTATTCTCTTTTATCTAAGCTCCTGGAGCTCAGCAGTTCTGCTTTCTGCTTTCAACTCGAGCTGGGGGTCTTGGTATTAACTTGGCCACAGCAGACACTGTGATTATCTACGATTCAGACTGGAACCCCCACAATGATATCCAGGTGAGTCTGAATGAGACCACTCACTATGGAGTAATGCTGAGGAAGAGGGAGAATTAAATTGTCAGGAGGAGTGAAGGAATGCAAGACTTCCCATCTAGAAATATGCAAAATCAGAGCAGTGAGGATGGGTAGAGATGGGCAGTGAAATAGTGGAGGGTTCTTCCAGAGTACAGCCTTCACTAATGTTAAGAGCCAAAATGAAGGCAACTGGGAAGCTTGTGGAGGTAGGCGGGGTGTATCAGACAACTACCTGTGTAGCTCTAGATTGTTTTGAGCACATCTCTTTTCTAGGCCTTCAGTCGTGCACACAGAATTGGACAGAACAAGAAAGTGATGATATACCGCTTTGTGACAAGGGCCTCAGTGGAGGAGCGTATCACTCAGGTGGCCAAGAAGAAAATGATGCTAACTCATCTGGTAGTGAGACCAGGGTTGGGCTCCAAGACAGGCTCCATGTCCAAACAGGAACTTGATGACATTCTCAAATTTGGCACTGAAGAGCTCTTCAAGGATGAGGCTACTGAGGGGGGTGAGTGCCTGGGAGTAGAACTGAAAGGGGTGGGCAGATCTGTCTCCTTATGTAGCGAGAGACTGTAGACACAGTGCTGATCATAGCTCAATTGAGAGGTCTAGGGTGGCATTCCCTTTCCTACTCCGAGATGCCCACAGCAACTGTGCCTGTGCTCTTCCTTCAGGGGATAACAAAGAAGGTGAGGACAGCAGTGTCATCCACTATGATGACAAAGCAATTGAGCGACTGTTGGATCGGAACCAGGATGAAACAGAAGATACAGAACTTCAGGGCATGAATGAGTATCTCAGCTCCTTCAAGGTGGCCCAGTATGTGGTTCGTGAGGAGGAGATGGGGGTGAGTAGGAGGTGGATGTCGGCTAGTATGTTCTGCGGAATGATGGAGGATCAATTAAGTAAATTGAGCTCTGATGTTTTTAAGGACAAGCAGGCATATATCTGCTATGACAGATTGGGACTTGGAGCATAGAGCCCTAAATTCGTTACCTCTCTGGCAGGAGGAAGAGGAGGTTGAACGGGAGATCATTAAGCAGGAGGAGTCAGTGGATCCTGATTACTGGGAGAAACTGCTGCGTCACCACTATGAACAACAACAGGAGGATCTGGCCAGGAATCTGGGCAAGGGCAAACGTATCCGCAAGCAAGTTAACTACAATGATGGCTCTCAGGAGGATAGAGGTACAAATCCACAGGACCCTGAGGGAAAAATGGGTGTAAGTATATCTTGCTGGGAAGTAACGGAGTAGCGTCTCAGGCTCACGTGCTGTTTTTCTTTCAGACTGGCAGGATGACCAGTCAGATAATCAGTCAGACTATTCAGTTGCTTCTGAGGAAGGAGATGAGGACTTCGATGAGAGGTCCGAAGGTAAGTTCTGGTGAAGCCAGACTTCTGCATCACTTTCTCTGAGTGTGGAAACAGCTGGGACTCGATTTGGGAGGTTTATACATTTTGTGGTGCCATCCTGTCAGGTAAATATTCACACAACAGTGTGCTGTGTGTTGTCTCTCCTCCTTAGCTGTGTTTCTCTCTCCAGCAGCTCGTCGGCCTAGCCGCAAGGGCCTGAGAAATGATAAGGACAAACCCCTGCCTCCCTTACTTGCCCGTGTGGGAGGGAACATCGAGGTAAGTAGTACCAGGGGGTAGGCATTTGCATCCTAGATGCTTCTGCATGGCTCTTGCCATGTCTGCCTGTCTCCTCCTCCGTTCTAGGTTTTGGGTTTTAACGCTCGCCAGCGGAAAGCCTTCCTCAATGCCATCATGCGCTATGGAATGCCACCTCAGGATGCCTTCACCACCCAGTGGCTTGTTCGGGACCTCCGTGGCAAGTCAGAGAAAGAGTTCAAGTGAGTGCCTGCATTAGGCAGGGATGGAAGACAGGCAGCATCTAATCCCTTTGGGAAAGACTGAGTGTGGAACCTTAGAGACTACACTTCCTTAATGTAATAGTTGAATCTTTGTGGGAGGATGAGGTATAAGCAGGGAGAGATGAGGGGGTTGTTCCCAGCTCTCTTGCTTGAACTCGACTCATCAGTCTCCAAAAGCAGATGCTTTTAGAGGAGTAGCATGGCCATGCAAGCATGTAATGAATACTCTCCCTGAGTCTTTCGTAGGCTTATGGTTGCTTCTGGCTCAAGACGCTTGAGTCAGCTTTGTGTCCTTCTTGTATATAGTAATTCTGTCAGGAAATTCTCCCTTGAAGGAGCCTGGAGCCCCAGAACTTGTGTTACTATGGGTTAAGAGTCCTGGGGTAATTTCCCTTATGCGCTGGAAGGTGTCTGATGATGCATGTCTCCAGCTAACTTGATTTATGGACTAATTGCTTGTCACAATTGCTTCAGGGCCTATGTTTCACTGTTCATGCGCCATTTATGTGAACCTGGAGCTGATGGTGCAGAGACCTTTGCAGATGGGGTCCCACGGGAAGGTCTTTCTCGACAGCACGTCCTTACTCGCATTGGGGTCATGTCGCTTATACGCAAAAAGGTATGTGCCTGGCAGAGCTATGTGGCCTTTGCTGTCCATACAGCTGTAGTCACTGAGCTAGGGAGTTACCTCTCCTTTCACACCTACTTTTGTTGTGTGCTGAGTGATCCACCTCTGCTGGTTTGAGGATGAGTTTTGTATAACTGTCTGATGATATGTCTTTCCCTCTCATGCAGGTGCAGGAATTTGAGCACGTGAACGGCCGCTGGAGTATGCCAGAACTAGCAGAGATAGAGGAGAACAAGAAGCTTTCACAGCCAAGCTCACCCTCTCCGAAAACTCCGACTCCTTCAACACCAGGGGATACACAGCCAAATACACCCGCCCCTGTTCCTCCAGCTGGTGAGGGCTCCTCCCCTTATGCAGCCCTGCGTCCTGACCTCATCCTGGCTGTTCCCCTCACCGGAACTGTGGTGGTGGGGTCTGGGGGTGGACGCAGATCAACTTACTCTCGTGTTAGGAGGGCTGCCAAAGACATGTGCAAACCCTTAAAGGCAAGAGAGGACAGTAGCTTTCCTTGGATAAGCTGACATCAGTGAGAAGTCCAGCATTTGTAGTGGGCAGGAAAGGGGTGGGGGGTGGTCATGCTGATGGATGTTCGTTCCATTTTGATGCGCCTGATCTCTCAGAGCAAAGGAGATGTGCGCTTGGTAACTGGGAGGGGAAGACCTTATTGATGGCTTCTCTTCTTTTGTCTGCTGTGCTGCTCTGGGCTGGGGATTACACAGAAGAAGGACTAAAAGTAGAAGAAGGAGCCAGTGCTAAGGAGCAAGGAGAGCCATCTGAATCAGAGAAAGAGCTTAATGCCTCTGCTACTGAAACAGAGGTCCCAATGGAGGTGAGTCTTGGCTGGCTTGTTTGCCTCACAAGCTCTTGCAAATTTCTCTACTTCTGACCTCTCTTTGTTGTTCAGCTGATAAGACAGAGGTGTGTTCTTGGAGTCATATTTAAAGGTAACTCTCAGATCCTCGGAATTGGCCTGACGGTTTTGTGCATCTTTGCTTTCTAAACTGTGGCTGTCTTCTGTTTCCACGGACTGCTTTACCTCGCCTCTCACGGATTGCTGTCCTCACCAGGGTGCTCAGCCTGTGGAGACACCACCACAGGAAGCAAAATCCCCATCAAACCCCGCAGAAGCAGATGAAAAAAAAGTAGAGGAGCCAGAAGTGAAGGAAAGACCAGATGAACCAATGGAAGTAGAAAGCAAAGGTACAAAGCATCCTAAAAAAACAGACCTGAATGTAGAAAAACAGTGGGGAGTTATGGAACAGTATTGGGTTTCTCTGGTTGAAGAATAAAACTGTGGACTTGCTGTGTTCCTCTGTATCTTATGTTCCCTTTCTGTCCTGCAGCTGATGTGGAGAAAGTGGAAGACAGAGCGCCTATTGAGAATCCTCCTGAACCTCCTATAATCACTCTGGATGAGAAAGGTGTGGAGGCATGATAATTCCCTTCTCTCCCTTAACCTTTCTACTGCAAGGAGTCCTTGTGGGTCCAGCTTGTGTGGTACCTTGTTTTTCTAATAATTTCCTGTGTGTACAGATGAGAAAAAGGATGATGATAAGAGAGACGTGGTGATGCTGCAGAATGGAGAGATGCTGAAAGAGTCAGTAGACGAAAGGCACAAGAAGGCAGTAAAGCAGCGCTTCATGTTCAACATAGCAGATGGTGGTTTCACTGGTATGAGATCTTTATCTGCCTGAGCTGGTTTATATGCCCCTGCTTGTGTTTGTGAAGTAAACTTCCAACCGTTCTGGTGTCTCTTGCCTTTCCAGAACTACACTCCCTGTGGCAGAATGAAGAGCGGGCTGCAACTGTCACAAAGAAGACCTATGAGATCTGGCATCGGCGTCACGACTACTGGCTCCTTGCTGGGATTATCAAGTATCCTTGCCATGATGGACCCATTTTCCCGCCTTGTACATATAAACTGTGAAGGTGACAGTTCTGGGTCTGACTGGAGTAGGTTAAGTGATAGTGCTTTATCCTCTCTCAGAAGAGTGAGAGTGATGGTGGGAGGAGGAGCTTCCTGCCAGCATAGTTAAGACTTAGCAGGACATAGTTCTCATTCCTTTTCCTTGGCTCCTGTTCCTCCCCTCTGTGTGCCCCCTTTCCCCACCCCCTGTGGAGAACAGTACTGCCTGGGCTGTGTATTCCCTTGTTCTCTCACTGCCTTTGTTTGCCTGAGCTCATCCCATCTCAGTCATGGCTATGCCCGTTGGCAGGATATTCAGAATGATCCACGTTACGCCATCCTCAATGAACCCTTCAAGGGTGAGATGAACAGGGGTAACTTCCTGGAAATAAAGAATAAGTTCTTGGCAAGGAGGTTTAAGGTAAGAATTTGTCTTCAGTGTGATAACCGGCTGGACCTCTAAACAACAAAAGCTTCAGTTCTGAGTTTCCATTAAGAAAGTGAAAGGTTTTTGCAGTGCCTTTCATTTTAGGGGAAATAAAAAAATGAGTCAGTATATCTTAGGATCACGCAGTTGCTCCATGATGGTTAGCTCCCTTTTCTCTGAAAATTGTACCAGGAAGCTTGGTTCAGTGCTCTCTATCGAAATGTTTATTCAACAACTGATAAGCAGGAGGCTTAAACTGTGTTTCCATCACAGCTTCTGCTTGGTCTGCTACACCCCACTCCATGTGCCTAAACAGAACTGTATGGATTGGTGAAAGAATTGCCTTCAGTCTCTAACTCATCCTCTTCAGGAGTGAACATGGCTTAGTTGTGGGAGTGATTAAAGACCAGTCCAGTTAAAGGCCATGTAGGTCTCAGTCTTTGGGCAAAACATTAATTCAGTATAGTCTGGATGGTCAGTTCTGCACTGACAGGATTGTAGTTGATTTCTCTAAATGCTTACAAGATGTGCGATTTTTCCTGTAAGTAGCATGGGACACTTCTCACTTGGGTTCAATGAGAAATCTTCATCCCCTTTGCCTCAAAGAAAGTAAAATGGCAAACAACTTGGTCTGTAAAAAGAATCTGAGAAGGAATGAGAATCCTAGAGGATTTCTAGTAGTTTTTTCTGAAACCTGATGTAGCCCGGTTTTCTTGTGTACCTGGCTTAGCTTCATGAAGCCTTTATTGTTGTGGGCTACTCAGTAAAAGAGGCTGGTAAAAGGAGGTTCAGGTGTAGAATCCCATCTTAAGAGAGGGTGAATAACTGGAGGAGGAGAGACTGGGGGTGCAAGCAGGCCCCCCCCCTTTCAGGCAGCTGCTGAAAGACTCATTCCTCCCCGCCTTGCAGCTCCTGGAGCAGGCACTGGTGATCGAGGAGCAGCTGCGGCGAGCTGCCTATCTGAACATGTCTGAAGACCCATCTCACCCCTCTATGGCTCTGAACACACGTTTTGCAGAGGTGGAATGCCTGGCTGAGAGCCACCAGCACCTATCCAAGGAGTCAATGGCCGGGAATAAACCGGCCAATGCTGTGCTGCACAAAGGTAATGCGGTGTGATAAACAAGGCTTGGGGTAGGTGCTTACCATTGCTGTCCCCTCATGATTTTTCCCTCTGGGGTGTCCCTTTCCCCTCGGAACAGATGTCCCTTTCTCTTCTAGTTCTGAAGCAGCTGGAGGAGCTTTTGAGTGACATGAAGGCAGATGTGACTCGTCTGCCTGCCACCATTGCCCGTATCCCACCCGTGGCAGTGCGCCTCCAGATGTCCGAGCGCAACATCCTCAGCCGCCTGGCCAACCGCAGCAGTGAGCCCCCGCCACCGCCCCCGCCCCAACAAGTACGTACCCTCTCTGGTCAGTGAGCAGAGCTCCTGGGGCAGGGGGGGCTCTGTGAGCAAAGCTGGGCTCTGGTGACCAGCCTTCGAATCTCAGATCCTCTTCTCTCGCCCTACAGGTGGCCCAGCAGCAGTGAGTCCCTGGCCCAGTGCTGTTGACCTTTCGGCCAAGCTGAAGTGACACCCCCCCCCACCCCACCCCTTCACACTCTACCCCTCTGCCTGACATTCCTGACTGGGTGCTGTTTCCCTCCATGGAAGCTGCTGCTCAGGTCTCTGGGAGGAGAAGAAACTCCTTCCTCTGCAGCCAGCCCGTTGGAGCAAGGAGTGTGTTTAGGAGAGAGGGGGATGGATGTATGATGGACTCTGTATATAGTGACTGGAGGCCCCAGCGCCATGTCTGTTACACGGAGAACCTGGCTGCGTTGCTCGTTGCCTCCGCCTGGAATTCCAGTTTTTGTTTTTAATTTTATTTTGAGTTTGTTTACTGAGAAGAGTGTGCAGGCAAGACCAAGTAAAAGCCAGGACAGAGACAAAGCTACCTCCATCAAAATCCTTTTTAATACAAAAACTGACCGGACTTGTCCACTAATAAGCAGCTTGAAGACAAAAGCAAACAACAGTGAAAAAACCCAACAAAAAACAGAGCAAAACGTTGATAAAACTGAAAAATAAAGTTTCCTTGTATTTTATTTTGTTGTCTCTATTTAGCATTAGATGGGTGGGGTAAGTACACAAGGGCCAGGCTCTGTCCTGTCCCACAGAATGATTTGTTGGGAAAAGACCTCCAAAGCTGAGGTGGGACCTGTGACCGATCACCACCACCTCCAGTTGACAAAGGGCCGCGTCCTCTTGTTTCTTGAACACCTTTAGAGACGGTGATTCCACCCCCTCCCTGGGCAGCCCCACTCCCCTATTTAACAACCCCCTTTCCACGAAGAAATTCCTCCTGATGTCCGACCTCAGGTTTTGCCATATGCCCCACCTCTGAATTCCTTGTTTTCGCCTCTTCTCTGCCCCCTGCGTTTTCCGTGTTTACCCCCCCGAAGCCGTAACGCAGCCTGCCGCCACCCCAGTGCCCCGATGGGGGTGACACCGCT
>VZRE01011470.1:22689-35950 GCA_013396775.1 Cephalopterus ornatus
CCAGGGCTGCGAAGAGGCGGCTGGCAGCGGGCAGTGGCCCGGCGGGGAAGAGGCCGCTCGGAGCAGGACCAGGAGAAGGAGGAGGAGGGCGGGAGCCGGCAGGTGAGTGGGAGCGGGGTCCGAACCGGGGTGACGGCCCGGCAGCTGCTCCCCAGGGTATCCCCACCACAGTCAGGCTCCGGCCTCTTTTTTACGGCACGGGACAGCTGGAATTTCATTATTTTCAATCATGGATTCATAGAATATCCTGAGTTGGAAGGGACCCACAAGGATAATCGAGTACAACTCCTGGCCCTGCACAGGACCGTCCGCAAGAATCACATCGTGTGACTGAGAGCGTTGTCCAAATGCTTCTTGAATTCTGTCAGGCTTGGTGCTGTGACCACTTCCCGGGGGAGCCTGTCCCAGTGCCCAACCATCATCTGCGTGAAGAATGTTTTCCTAATATCCAACCTAAACCTGCTCTGACACAACTTTAGGCCATTCCCTTGGGTCCTCTCACCAGTCACCACAGAGAAGAGATCAGTGTCTGCCTCTCCTCTTCCTCTCACAAGAAAGTTGTGGACTGCAATAAAGGCTCCCCTCAGTCTCCTCCAGGCTGAACAGACCAAGTGACCTCAGCCTCTCCTCATATGGCTTCCCCTCAAGGGCTTCCCATCAACGCCCTTCACCATCTTCATGGCCCTCCCTTGCATGCTCTCTAACAGATAATAACAATGAATTCTACCTTATTTCTGGTGGTTGCCATGCCAGGCAGCAGTCCTGTCTGAGGAACTAGTAAAAGGTCTCTCTTCTACGTGTTGAATCCATTTCTGACTTATCCTCCATTCACAGCAAGGTTGTTGCAGGCCGGTTGTGTAGCTGAGGTTTTTAACTTGCTGTGTTATGCCCTGTGTAGCCCAGGAAGCTGTTGCAGTAGGAAGAAGGAAGGATAGACAAGAATTTAGGAAGCAGGGCACTGTAATATGTCAGAGCAAATCCCATAAGAATTTTGGAGCAGTGCTTTTGTCTGGTAATTCTAGTTAGATCTCCCTAAGGTTTTACGGGGTGGGGAGAGGTGAGAATATGCCCTTCTTGATGATTGGGATTTGCAGAGCAAGCAGTCCCTTCTCTGGGACAGGCAGCTCAGGACTCTGATGAAGGCCTTTTTGTATAACAACTGAAAAAACAAAGCAGCTGCTTTTGAGAATAATCCCTAATTTTTACCTGCTTCTTCTGCCCATAGTTAAAGAGCAGGTGTCCACACAGGAGAAACGTGCCGTAAAGGCAGCAGGACAAACCACTCGTGGCCGGTCTGGCTTCAGTGATGACAATTCAAAATGGCTGGCTCCAGCCAAAGCCAAGAAAATCCAATCTAAAGGAAATCATGTGGAGTTATCCAGTGATGGTGAGGTGGAAGAGGGCAACTGGGAGACGGAGGAGGATGAAGATGCGAGCAGTGAGGAGATGGTCGATGATTACGGTGCCTCATCAGAAGAAGAAGAGGTAGGAACTTTTTGCCTGTAATTCCACAAGAAATACTTGATGTTGCTGGCTGAAAGGACCCATCAGGCCTGGGGAAAAAGGATGGTTTCACTGGTGGGGGGGTGATGAGGTGGTGGAGAGCTTTTGACTTCTTCCCTTCAAAAGAACAATTTCAAGTTTAGCAGCATAACATTAAGTGCTTTTGTTTGTTGTCCTTTTTAAACAGAGCAAGTAAATTTCATGGATGGTGGGAAGTAAAGGGGCAGCTGTGGATGCTTCATTAATCTTTTGTCTCTGTTTAGTTGCTGCCTATTGAAAAAGCTGCCCTGAAGCAGAAGCCTGACAGGTGAGGATATGAGAACATCACCAGGCTGCAGAGCCTTTCCTGGCTAGATGAGGAGGCTGCGTTGTTTATTCTTCCACCCTTTCCGCCATCTAAGAAGTGGTAGTTGTGAAGTGTCTGTGTGATCCTGTTCTTGTGTAAAGCATCTGTCCTGTTTTTTGTCCTTAGGGAAGGCCTCAGTGAAGATGACAGTGAAGAGGAAGAGGAGGAGGAGGAAGAGGCAGCAGAGACAACAGGCAGACAGAAAATGGGACAGAAGGAGGAAGAGAACACAGATCTGCAGCTCAACCTAGATATAGATGAACAATTTAAACTGCCAACTAATGAAGAGATTGAGAAAGAGAATATCCTTTTTATCTGTGACATCCATAAGCCATAGGCACACAGCAGCACAGGGCCTGGATACAATCAAAGAGCGTCACTTGGACTTTTATCATGCATATTGCTTAGCAAGAGGGTTTGTGGATGACAGTGTATTTTTAGATGAGCTGTCCTAAAAGATAGTATATAATGCTGTGCTTCTGTACAGCACCGTTAGGAAATCTGTTATGCCCTGTATGGAGCTTGGAGCCTGCCCTAATTTCTTTTCTAGTCCTAAATACATATGGATATCTTATCATGTAGTTTGTTCCTCTCTGCCCTGATTTGCCTGACAGGTGTTTGTGTAACCCATTCCTAGAGCCTCTGATGACAACAATTTCAGCATCCAAAGTGCTTGCTCCTGGACTTTGGTAATTTTAATTTCCTGCCTCCCCGTACAATTTAATCCTGTCTCTTCTTGTACCTGTCTCTGTACCCCTTGGTTGCCCTTGGGGAACTTCTAGCCTCCTTTCTGATACAGATAATGTTTTCAGTATTAAAAGACTTCCTTTGTTGGATCTTTTTATTTTTCCTATTCTTTTTCTGTTTATCTAAAAGTAATCAACCCAATTCTTTTAAACACCTTGTGGTCCTGTCTTGGGAACTTTTTTGTCCAATTCCATTATTTGTATCCCTGCTCTGCTGAGTTCTGCTGGGAGGGTGTATTCCCACAAAGCCTTTCTGGCACATGTGCCGTTGTGGCGCACCAGTCCTGCATGACTCGTTGTACTTGCAAAGAGCCTCTATGAAAATTTCTTGTCTGTTCATGATTCCTTAATGGTTTTCCTACCTGCTGAGCCGCCCGACCTGCACGTCATTCACCAGCGCATCAAGGGCAATATGGAGGTGCTGCAGGACTTCGCGGTGAAGCGGGAGGAGGGACGCACGCGGCAGGAATACCTGGCGTTGCTGCGCCGGGACATGGCTGCCTACTATTCCTACAGTGACTTCCTGCTCATGAAGCTCATGGACATCTTCCCACTCCCTGAGGTGGGATCCTGTCCTGCCCATAGCTTTGCTGACCGGTGAGGATTTGGCCGCCTCCTTGGGTCTTCATTTTTTATCTGTATTCTCTGCCCTTTCTTTCATCCAGCTGATAAACTTCCTGGAAGCCAACGAGGTTCCCCGCCCTGTGACTATTCGCACCAACACACTGAAGACACGGCGACGGGACCTGGCGCAGGTGAGCAGGAACCAGGGATTGTCTCCTGCACCTCCTGTCACAGGGAGCGGGGTCTCAGTCCCTTCTCCTTGTCTTGCAGGCTCTGATCAACCGCGGTGTGAATCTTGACCCCTTGGGGAAGTGGTCGAAAACGGGACTTGTCATTTATGACTCCTCTGTGCCCATCGGTGAGATCACCCTTCCAGCTGTAGGGTTGAGCTGACTCGCTCTTGCTTCCCTTTCTGTCACGTGTCATCTTCTTTTGTTCTGCTTTCTCTGCTCAGGTGCCACCCCTGAGTATCTGGCTGGACACTACATGCTGCAGGGTGCCTCCAGTCTTCTCCCTGTCATGGCTCTGGCTCCACAGGAGAACGAGCGCATCCTGGATATGTGTTGTGCCCCAGGAGGCAAGACCAGCTACATAGGTACTACCTTGGAGGCTTGGGAGGGATGCTCTGTGAAGTGATGAGTTTTCACCGGTCTATACAGAAAGGGGGAATAGAGGGGGACTGGACTCGAGGAGAGGAGGGGGTGGCTGTCCCTACAGAAATGGGGAATAAAGGGGGACTGAACTTAAAGAAAGGAGGGGGTGCTGTCCGTACAGACCATAGCGTGGGAGGTTTGCAGCCCCTTGCTGACATGTTTTGCCCTCTGTCAGCTCAGCTTATGAAGAACACAGGCATGATCTTGGCCAACGACAGCAATGCCGAGCGGCTGCGCAGTGTGGTAGGGAATCTGCATCGGCTGGGAGTCACCAACACTGTCGTGAGTAACTGCGATGGACGCCAGTTCCCCAAGGTGTGTTCCTGCCTGCTTTGGGGTGTCTTTACCGTGCTTACGTAGAGCTATTGTGATGTCCCCTTAGTAAAGCTGTGTTCTCCAAAGCCATTTGTCACAGGAGGATGAGTAGAGCTGCTGGGGAGTGTGTTTGTTATTTGAAACGGAGGCAGGAAGAGGGACAGGGAGGAGGGAGAAATCTTTCCTGCCTTCCCAGTCTTCTGGTTCCCCTTCTAGTCTTGGTCTTGTTCTGAGTCCCTGCTGTGAGTGTAATTCCAAATGTACATCTGCCTGTAGGTGCTTGGAGGGTTTGACCGTGTCTTGCTTGATGCTCCTTGTAGCGGAACAGGTGTCATTTCCAAGGATCCTGCTGTCAAAACCAACAAGGTGAGTGACCAGTGGGGACTCAAGGACAAGTCATGAGAGAAAGGACTTTGGGACAGCGTTTTTCTTGAGAGATGCTTGCAACAGAGCCGTTGATTTTTCCATCTCTTTCCTATTCTGTGTGTCGTACCAGAGCTAGTTTTTTGAGATCAGTTCTGCAGAAGACTCCAGAATCTTCTATATTGTGTGTGCTTTGTTTTTCTGTCATGTCTTCCATCCACAGTAGAGGCCTGGGGGGTTCTTCCTCATGCCTCTGGCATCCTAACCTCTCTTACTCTTACAGGATGAGAAAGACATCCTGCGCTGTGCTCACCTGCAGAAGGAGCTGATTCTTAGCGCTATAGATTCAGTCAATGCTGCCTCAGATACAGGGGGCTACATTGTCTACTGCACTTGCTCCATCATGGTAAGTCCCTTCCACGCTCCTCTGCGGTCACCTCCCCCTCAGGGGATGGTGAGTTTTGGATCCTAATGCTTAGCCCCTGGCAGGTGGAGGAGAATGAGTGGGTTGTGGATTATGCCCTGAAGAAACGCAACGTCCGTTTGGTGGCCACAGGCCTAGACTTTGGCAAGGAAGGCTTCACCAGGTGCGTGCCAGGTCACAAGCTGCACAGGTGATTGTTCCGTAGTGGCCAGGTTTGAGCAGAGGTATTCCATCACTTCTCACCCCACTTCCTCCCTCAGGTTTAAGGACCGTCGCTTCCACCCCTCCCTCAAGTCTACGCGGCGTTTCTATCCCCACACACACAATATGGATGGGTTCTTCATTGCCAAGTTCAAGAAATTCTCTAATGCCATCCCCCAGGCACAGAAAGGTAACCTAGTGCTGGAACTTGGCCGAGTTGCCCAGGGCTGCTCTCAGATGCTGCTCCCCCTGCAAAAGCCATGGGGATTCTTCTTTCAGCGCCTTTCTCTCCTTTCAGATGAAGAACCTGCTGCAGAAGCAGGAACTCTGTCTGCTGTCCCTGAGACCATTGTGGAACCTCCGCCAAAAAAGAAGAAACTTGAGGGATCAAAAGCTGACAAAGAGCAGAAGCTGCCACAACTGACTTTGAAGAAGAAACATTCATTGCAGACACAGAGGAGACCCTTGAAGGCTGGCCGGCCTTCTCCCAAAATAATGCGTCCTAAAGTCCCTACCAGGAAGAAGAAACATAGAGTGAAACCGAATGGACAGTGAGAGGAACTGTTTTTCCAGGTGTTGGTCCCTTCCTCGGAGAGCAAAGGCTGCTGCAGCTGTGTGTACCACCACTATGCTGCTCTGCAGATCATCTCTGCAGCTCTGGGCATCTGGGACAGCGATAGCCCCCTTTGCTCCTTTCTCTCTGCATCAAGGACTGATGCACTGACCCATTAAAAGTTTTGTATTCTTGCTCAAGTCTTGTCCTTTTCCCTTAAACATGGAATACATTCTGAAACATTCTCTTGAACAGGGAATTCCACCATGTCCCCCCTTTCTCCCCTTCCACTCCATGCTGATGCCCTGGCATTTCTGGTGTCTGTCCTTATCCCCTGTGATGTGGATGTTCGTGAAGAAGCAGTGGGAGCTGAAATCCTAGCTCCCTGCATGAAGGCTGTATCATGTGGTTCCTGTCAGCTGCGTGTGTTGTCAGGCTGGAGCTCCTAGGCACTGGCCTATACTGTTCCCTAGTTCCCGTTTGTCACTAAGTGCTACCAGTTCACTGTTGTGACTGTCCCCATTTCACCCTTTTGCTGGTCCCCAGCAGTCTCTTGGTTCTTGGCCTCCCAGACTGGAGCAGGGATTGCTGTTGGTTCTAGAGCTGTACAATCATGTTTCTTTTTGCTTGTTTGTTCACCCAAATGTGGCTGCTGATGTACCAAACAGTGGTCTGGGCTGTTTCTATTTAAACATCACCCTAGGTCCCTTTCCGTTGTCAGTGTGAGGGATATTTTCTTCTTTGGTTCTGCTCTCCAGTGAATAAATCTTTTTATGGACACAGTTCCTTAATAGTAAGTTTTCTAAGTGTGCTTTCCATCTTCTGTTCTACCACAGCATGCATGGAATTGGGTGTGGAACAGACCTGATGCATATCTCTTGTTTCTGTAACTGTCTCACTAGCTCAGCCCACAGAAGGCTTTGCCTTGATTTGTTTTCATTGCCAAGATTTGGGTTCATGGGAGAACTTGTGCTGTTACAGTGTTGAGTGTTAAGGACAACTGAATGCAGTGGGCTGTAGGACCTAGGGAATTCTTTCTGTCCTGGTCTGCTACATGTAAGACTGCAGCTTTCTCATGTTACCAGGTTCAGGAAGTGGTTCAGAACCCACCTCAGGCACACACATGTGCACTACTGATGCAAGCAGGCACAGACCGGTGAGCAGAAACTGAGGAAAACTACTGTGGTGAGTACCCAGGGAAACACACATAGCACTCATAAAGCAGGAGCAACAAAAGAGGCCTAACCCTGTTCTTAATCCCTGGCCCATGAAACTTAAACCATGCCTACTGGATTGTCTGCCCACACTTTCATGGGCTGCTGGTAGCTGGTCTCAGACCTCTTTTCCTACTTCCAGGCTAGTCCAGGCTGCAGTGAGCTAACACATCACCAACGTGCATACGTGCAGAGGAAACGGCTGGGATTAGTTTAATACGAGGCCAGGACAGATGGTGGTAATCGGGAGCAGGGCTCAGCCAGAGGGGCACGCTGACCAGCAGCCATTCTCTGTGTGACTGGCTCCTATTTATTCCTCGTCCCCATTTCCCATGTTCACTTCTCCCTGATTTAGCTTGATGCCTCCGTTTCCCCTCCTTTGATCCTTCCCCAAAACATCCCATAGGAAGTTTTGCTCCCATATTCTTCCTTAAAACATTGCATGATAAAGTTCACACAGTCACACAGTTACCCGCAAACATCCCATCATAGATTTCCTCCTTCCCACGAAGCTCACAATAATACTGCCTTCTTAACAGCTGCAAAGTTTCTGGCTGAAGCTCTTCAAGGTTGCATTTGAGTGGTTCCTGTAATGGTTCAATCTCTGTGTCTCAGGAGTTCTGGTCTTTGTTGCAGCCCTTGTTATCTTCCGCTTTTTAGGGTTTGTCTATCTGAGTGTTTCATTTACTATAACTCTGGTTGGGGGGGCTGGGGCTGACTCATTTTGTGTTAAATAGCCATTAACCAAATATCTTTGTAGTTGAGAATTACTTTTTCCCATGCTTCCCAGTGAATTAGGGCAGAGAGGAGCCTCTGAATGCAACTGTCTCAGTGCAGGCTTGTGTAGTGAGGTCTGGGTTGCCAGATATACGGGACCCGAGGGACGTTTTCTGGTGTCTTTCAGAATAATTAAATAAATGCTGGGTGCAATAGCACCCAAGGGAAGAAATTAGTGCTTCAATACTGCATTTCTAGTGCCCCCCATCTGAATAAAGATTATAAAACTGGGAAATGTTCAGAGAGGACAAATACATCCTAAGTTATGGAAGAAAAGCTAGAGCCTCTTAGAGCGTGGAAAAGAGACCACAGGGAAAGAAGTGATATTACAGTGTGTAAAGTTGTTAGTGGCACGGAGAAGATGCACAGGGAACAACTGCTTGCTCTTTTCCAATGAACACAAAAAATGAAAACCCTAGGGTCCATCAAATGCACCAAAAGTATAGGTAGCCATGAAACTCCTTTCTGCAGGATACAGTGGATGTTAGCAACTTATACAGGTTGAAAACCCAGCTGTATGCACAAGGAAAAATGGGGTTTGTAATGGTTGGTAAACATAGCTGGCTCAGTACATCCCCAAGCTGTGAACTCCTAAAGCCTGGAGAGCGTTGTGAGGAGGGATCACTGCTCACTTGCCCTGGTCACAAACTCCTCTGCCCTCATCCTGCACTGGAAACTGGTATCTGGGTTTAGAGGGACCATGGGTCTGACCCAGCTTTGTGGCTCTTGCATCCCTGGGAGGTGGTCCCACTGCTGTGCCTGCTCCTTGGTGCACTCAAGGTTGAGTTCTGAGTGTTGCCTGGCATTTCATTTCCCTCAGCTGGGCCCTTGCCACACAAGGCTTTGCACTGCATGGGGGAACAGGAGCTTCCCGGTAGGCCGAGTCATGCCTCTTCTCCAGCCTTCTTTTCCAGTTCTAGAAGGTTTCCCCTTTGAAGGAGTGATGAAATACAGGCTTTTAGCGTACAACTCAAACCATATGGCAATATTCCAGCTACAGGGCAACTTGTACCTGGAAGGGCTTTTACCTCTGGCCAGCCATGGACCTGTCCTTTCAGGAGCGATGCTAACCTGTCCCACTTTGCTGCTGCTGCCTGTCGAGATCCCTATGCTAACCTGTTTATCTTGATAACCACAGCAGCAGGGGTAGAATGTTCGTGGTTGGGATCTCAACATAACTGTCTGGTTTCTAGTAGATCTCCAAATTATGTCAGTCACCTCTGAAAGGTGGGAATAGCTGCTGCCTTAACTGTGTCAATAAAACTTCCTTCATGCTGAGCATCATTCCACTCTCTTGGCATGCCTGCAAACCTTCTATTATAACTGGAAAGAGACAGGGGAGATTTTCAGCTCTCTTTGGTGGTTTGCTCCACTTTGCTCTTTATTTCAGCCATTATAGTTATCACTGCTCAGAGATGTAATGTTGAGTGTGGCATTGAAACGCTGCCATCGAGCTTCAGAGGCAGTAGTGGGGATGCAGCAGCTGTGGACAAAGCTTGGTGGCTTTCCTCTGCTTTCCAGTATGAGGCTGCTAGTCGCATTAGACTTGTGTTTGCAGCTGCCTTGTTACTGTAGGAATCTTTTGTTACCTGAAAGCTGAGATTTCTGGAAAACGTGACTGCTGGATCACCTTTCAGTACCTTCCCTTAATGTGTTTTAGTATCTGAAAGCTGCTCATAACGTGGCTTGTGAAAGCTGAGGCAGAGCCAAGCAAGAACTGAGGCGAAGCAAGGACTGAAAGCAGATCTGAGGGGTAAAAATGCTGTCATAAATTAAAAGCTAGTTGAGAGAAGTCAGCATAATGTGTCCTGATATCTGTTCCACTGTGCTGTGCACAATCCTTCTCTCCAACAGAGAGTCTATTGGAGAAGCCTTATCAGGGTACAGTGAAGATGGCCAGCTGGCAGCTCCTGCCTGCCAGGCTCCAGAGTGCTGACAGCTCACCTCTGCAAAACAGAAGGGAGAGGTAGGGCACTGTGCTGCTGCACCCTTGGCGGGTTAGAAGGCAAACAAAAACTTCTGGGGACAATGGTGCCTAATGGAAAGGAGAGACTCCAGCAGCAGTGTATGTCGGTCACTAATTCCAGTGATGTCATATGCGGTAATGTCTGTTCTGTGCTGGGCAGGCAGCCTGCAGTTGTGTTGTCTCGTGTCTGGCTGCATCCACAGGAAGGGACTGAAATCCCACACTGCACGTTTCAGAGACTTGGGTGTAAAATTTATATCTTCGAGCACACACTGTATTACACATAACACCCATAGATACACACACTTTTGTAGGGGCTGAATCCACAAATGACCAAGGTCCCATCAGTAGGCTTTGCTCCCCCAGGCTGTCCATCCCTGCTAGGGAGGATATGGAGAGCTCCCAAAGAGGTTGTCTCTAAGTCCCACCTGCCTGATGGAATCAGTGGGGAACTGCTGAGAAGGCAAGGTCATTTAGGCCCTGGGCTCTTGGTTGTAGTGCCTAGAACTGCTTTCACCTGCTTCCGGAACTCCCTCCTGGACTCCTGGTTTTTAGAGGAAAATCCCTTCCCTCCTTTGCCATTAGACACGTATTTTTCTGTGTGTTGGTAACTGTGGGAATCACCCAGCTGCTGTTGGCAGCTGTTGCTCTGTGCCAATTTCTCTACATTTGCACCCAAATCCAGGCAGCTGACAGGGCTGATGGCTTTGCAAGGCAGCAAGGCACCCACAAGTTGTGTGTTCATTGTGGCATCTGCCTCTGGTTGTGGACAGAAGCAATTTTAGGGGTCAGTTTTAGTGAAGAATCTTGGAAGACTTTGAGAGTTTATACTGAAACATTCCAGAGGTGTGGTGCAAGGGAGAAGGTACCAGTGAGGTACTTGGAGGGAAGGAGAGCAGGGACATAGGGTATAGACACACTGATGAGACCTAGCCTTAAAAGAAGGAGCCTCCATTAGAGCTGTGGAGCTAATTTGAACAGGTTTCACCTATGAAGCACATCTGCAAGGAGGACGCATTAGCTAGCAACAGGTTCTGAGATCTGGGAGAGCAGGAGCATCTCAATGTGGCAATGGATGTTATAGCTAGGCAAATCCAAATGAGGCATGTGATTTTAATAGGGCATTAGCCACCCCTGGAATGTAACTTCATTTGCCCACAGAGTCCAATGGTAGAAACTCAATCTCTTTTTACTCTGCTGTCAGCAATTAGAGTCCCACACAAGTACTTGACCTGAGCTACACAAATTTGCACTGTCTGTTTTGCACAGGGTCAGAAAATGCGATGCTTCTTTCTTGGCCTTAAAATCCATGGAAGTAAGATAAATATCAACACACTTGTGAATAAGTGTATATTTTTACATTGGCTACAGAGATGATTTTAAGAGCTGTAGTGAGTAGCTCTGCATGTCAGCAGATATGGTCCAGCAGTGCCACTGTTGACCCTGAGCTGATAAACTGGGGGCAGGAGCTGGAGAGGTGCCAGGGGTTTTGATGAAGGGAAGATGAGAAGAAGCTCTTGTGCTGCAGTGAGATTGAGGCCCAGTGGAGGAGTGCTGTAGTCCCCTGGGTAGCAGGATTGTCTCTAGGTTCTGGGCTTCCTCAGGAGTAACTAGAAGCTGGCCCTTTGTCCCAGCCATCTTCTGTGTCAGTAGGAATCCTTTACTCAGCAAGTTTCCCAAGCAACGGAAATTAGAAAAAAAAGGAGGCTCCACACCGCCCCGTCCTTTCCAAGAGACAGCAGGAGTGTTGGTGGGAAGAGGTGCTGGAGGTCTGTAGCTCCATCCCTGCTCATATGCAGGACTGTCCCAGCACTAGGTCACATCACTGTGGATTTGTATAGCTGAGCCCTGAGAACCACCATGGATGGAGATCCCACCACCTGCTCCAGCACTGCGCTGGTCTCCTGGTGAAAAACCTTTTCCTGATGGATGGCAATGCCTTCCTCCACTGGCATTTCATTAATCATCTCCGCGCGCCAGGTTCCCCCATCAGGACAGAAGCAGGCCAAGCACAGCTTGGGAAAGCACTTGCTCCATGGTTTATGGCATTGCTCTTGCCTGTGCTCCCCGCTGGCTGCATGTAGCAGCACATCACCCCTGCCTGTCCCTGCTCACCTGGGCGCAACAGGTCTGGAGGGGTAAAATCAGGAGTGTGTGCAGGAGGAGGATGCTGGCAGAAAACACGGGTTGCCAGGTGTGCAGGCAGGCTGTGGCAGTGTGGGGGGTGGGTAAAGGGACATCAGCAATGGCTAATAAACAGGCACGTGCTGGGAGGTCTCCCAGCTGGAGCTGCCACCGCTGCTTCAAAACAAGCTTCTTGACTGGGATCCCTCCTGTCCACCTGTCCTTCTCTTTTCTCTGGCTGTTCATTTGGTAGTATTGCTGCTGGGCATATGGCTCCCTGCTGGCTGCTGTTTCAGTGCTGGTTTTTGGAAGATGGGGATCTCTTGTGCCTGTCCATGAGGAAAGCCTTCCTGCCCTCCTGTCCCTTGACAAAAGCATTGTGTGCCACAGCTCAGCCTCTGCTCAGAGGAAGAGCAAGGGAACAGCTACTTAAGAAGAGGAAAAATGTTAAAAAGGAGGTGACAGAGAAGGAAAGCTCACTTCATTTCCCAACCTAACCCCATCTGGGAGGGACCAGGCAGGGGCAGGACAGGGGGGACAGGCAGGTCAGAAGACATAAGTGATACTGGACACAGCAAGGCAGGAGAAGGAAACAAATTTGATTTAGCTTGCTCCCAGGCCAGGAAGGCAGAAGAGTAATGGAGGGATAGAGGAGACCTGTAGCCCTGAAGGAGAGGCAGCAGGGAACATGCAATAGGCAGACTTGGTCAAGACTCACAAAGCCAGCCGTCTTCAGTGGGGCTGGGAAGTCTCTGGAAGTGTGGATTGAGTCATACCTTGGATCCCAATGGGAGGGCTGTAGCACACCACCCTACTGGAGCATGCCCACCTCCTTCCACAGAGCTCAGTGTAGTGTGGTGCTGGTCATCTTCCCTAATCAAAACCCACTGCTTGCTCACGCCTTGCTGGTGGCTCAGCTGAGACGTTGGAGGCACAGGTCTGCAGTGGAAGTCCTGGGGCAACTGACCAGGAGCACACAGACAGCAAGGGAACACAGGTGTCCACATCCATAACTGGATAACAGGCTGAGAGGCGATGCCAGTGCTTTTTGCAATATTGACCTGGGGTTGGGGTCAGGGAGGTAGAGACTGTAAGGAAAGGCCTAAAGAAGGCTAAAATATGGGGCTCGAAACAAGATCCGAAGCTGCTCTGTGAGCAAGGAAGAAGGAAGCCAGTTGTAAGCCAAGCATGGTATCTGAGAGGCTGGCTGCCTCCACACAGCCTCCTCTGCCCTCTGACTCGCCATTGTCCAGTGGCAGCTCTCTGTAGGCGGGCTGCTGGCAGAGCAGGAGCAAGGCTGCCTTGTGGGGCTCTAGTGAGCATAAGGAGAGGGCTTCGGGAGTGCAGAGGGAAAGTTATGCCCTCTTTAAGGGAGGCAGCCCTGGGGAAAGCACTAAATTCTATGCAAAAACAGTAAAAAAATTTAAAAAGAAGGAGGCAGAGGCACGCTGTGCTGTTGCTGGGCTGATGACGGGAATTAGTACCCGGAGGGACTTCAGCTAGCGGTGCTGG
>VZRE01011470.1:36590-62033 GCA_013396775.1 Cephalopterus ornatus
GCTGGGGCCCGCCCGGGCGCTGGGGTCCCCCGGCTGCCGCCCCGGCGCCCCCGCCCAGCCATCTGCCTTCTCGGCCGGCTCCCGCTTCATGCCCGGCACCATCTGGTCCTTCTCGCAAGCCCGGCGGCTCGGCCCGGGGCCCGAGACCACCCTGGTGCAGGGACCGGGAGTCTCCTGGGTCCATCCCGACGGGGTGGGCGTGCAGATCGACACCATCACCCCGGAGATACGGGCCCTCTACAATGTGCTGGCCAAGGTGAAGAGGGAGCGCGACGAGTACAAACGCAGGTGAGAAGGTGCGGCGGGAGCGAGGGGTCCCGGCAGCATCCCCCGAGGGACCGAAGCCATCGCCGGGGAGGGTGCAGGGCTCTGCCCGGTGGGCGCTGTGCGGGAGAAGCAGAGAGAGAAGGAGACAGCCCTCGCCAGACTTTTCATGAGCGCGGGCTCCAGGCAGCGGGAGATAGGGTTGCAAGGCAAAAATGGGAACCCCTGAAGGCATTTGTCTATGCCTGGGTCTCTTCACTTGCCTCCTCGTGTGTGAACCCTCTCGGGTGCTCGTTGAGCCTTTTTCCGTCTTATCAACCCGGCATGAGAGACTAGAAATACCTTTCCAAGCAGGGAAGGAATAACATGACTCCAGATGTGTTTTAAAGGGGAGGGGATCTGGAAACAATGGGGAAGGAGGAGCAGACAGAAGGTAGGTGAGGAAGGTATACATGCAGCAGTGAGCGGATTTGGGTTGAAAAAGGCTGCTGGGAAGAGGAGAGTTCTCTGGATATGTTGGAAGGTGTCGGAAAGCCCCTCACCAGGGTAGCCGGCTGCCCCAGGCCCTTTCCATCCCCAGTGATCTCAAGCTGGCCTTCACAGCAGAGAGTTGTGCTGAAGCACCACACTCCTCGGGGGCTTTCCTCTGGACCCAAAATAGCTGTGGCTTGGCATGTGCCTTGGAGAAGGATGAAGCAGAATGCAAAGCTAATCTCTTGGCCGGTTCTTCTTTCCCGAGCAGGGTGGCTCCTGCTCTCCCATCGTGCCGGCTGTGCTTTTGTTTCAGGCCAGTTTCCGAGGCTGCTCCCAGATCTGCACGTAGGATGAGATCAGGCAGGGCCTGGCATTGCAGGGTCAGGGCACGGTGCTGGGTGAGAGCGTTGCTGGCGACTGACACCACCAGACAGACTGATTTTCTTTTTCAGAAGTTATGGTGCTTTAGAACCAGTTAAAAGTAGCGGATTGTGCACCCAACTGCCCACGGGAGCTGTGCTGCTGACCAGTTCTGCACAGCTGTGGGCTCTGGTGCCAAGATCAAGGCTGGGGATCCAAGATGACACCTTGTGCTTTTGGCTTTATAAGGCTTTGGCTGAGCAAACTTGACTGTCAGATGCTCTGAAGGCACCAAGCAAGTAACACGGAAAGGAAGAGTTGGCATGTCTTCTTTCCCACTGATTACTGGGTGTACCTTAGGCTTTTCATTATTAAACCAGGGGTCTGGCTCGTTCTCCAGGGGTGAGCAGCACTCCTTGCCTTGCATTTTCAGATCAGATACCAGGGACCTGGAGCCACCTTTTTGGCCTGGAGAGCTTGATCCACAAAGGGGGTCAGCCAGAGAGGACCAAGTTGGGTTTGTTGATGCTGCCGAAACTTTGGGAGAATGGAGAGCTTTTAGGGGTTGTCCTGCTCTGGAAAGTGGGCTTTGGGAAGGCTGCAGAGAGGGTGACAGAGGGACTGCTGAGGGTGAGCAGAGGGAGCACCACGAGCTGCTATGAGCCAATGTTATTGGTAGGATCTATTTCTGGAGTGTGTTACCAGGAGCTGGGGGAAAGCAGACCCCACCCCCAGACCCTATCCAGCATTGGGAACTTTCTGATGGGTACAGCCAGGTCCCGAACAGGGGAATGGGACAGTAGGATCCTGTTTCCACACTGTTTTCCATGCTGAGGGCTGACAGCAACATCCCCAGGGAGCTGAGACTTCCCTGCCATGGTGGGCTGTGATCTGCCATGGGGACAGTGCAGCTGGTGTCATGCCTTTGCCACCTGCCCGGGAGCAGATGGAAGAGACCATATTAACACAGGACTTCCCGTTTTATGACCTGTGGCTTGGTTGCTTGAGCTTGTGCTTTCTTTAGGGCAGTGTTGCTGCTGTGCACCCAACAGCACTTGGAGCAGTGCAGCAGGAGATTCTCTCTGGACACACAAGGGCCTGAAATTCAAGTCATGGATCTAGGAGGGGCGTGGGGGCTATAGGGAGGGATGAGAATAGATGCAGCAGCAGGAGAGAGGCTTGCAGAAGCTGCGTTTGGGAGGAGTGGACTGAGGCTGGGTGGCCTGGAGAGGGGGAAAGGGTGCCTATGAATATCATACAGACCTGCTAAGTGCTGGAGATCTGGGAGTCTCATCAGGTTTATGTTGTCTGCTACATCTGTATTTACAAGTAGTTTTTATCTTGCATGTTGGAAGGACACGCTGGAGGTGTGGGGTGAGTAGTGTTACAACACGGTGTGTTGAAGTCACTGAATAGTTTGGGTTGGAAAGGACCTTTAAGGATTACGTAGTCCAACCCCTCTGCCATGGGGTTTCACTAGATCAGGTTGCTCAAAGCCCTGACCTTGAACATTTCCAGTGATGGGGCATCCACGGCTTCTCTGGACAACCTGCTCCAGTGCCTCACCACTATCATAAAAAAATTAATCCTTATGTGTCTAATCTAAACCTACCTTCTTTCAGTTTAAAACCATTTCCCCTTGTCCTGTCATTGCAGGCCCTGGTAAAAAGTCTCTCTTGTCATTTTTATAAGCGCCCTTTTTTATTAAAAGGCCTTAAGAATGTCTTTTGTTGTAATTATCCTCCAAAGAACTGTGCCAGGCTACAGGGCCTTCACCACTAAGGTGAAGCTTGCGCCTACTTCAGACATGGCAAGAGCAGCCCAAAGCACCAGTGGGCACTAGCCATGGATAGGGTGAGGCACCCCAGTGCCTCTTGCTGTGAACAGGATTTTTAAAGGTGGGGGAGTTGTTTATATTGCTAAGTGAACTTGTTGAGGGGACACACCTGGTGGGGAGGAGGGGTGCTGCAGGGACAGCACTGAATCTTTTCATGTCCCTGGCTTTAGGGGAGGGCTGTTCCATAGCTGGCAAGGAGATGGTCGGGTGTGCCTACTGCTGGGACCCTCCTGCCCTTGCTCTCTGCCTTTTGCTGTGTTTCAGCCTTTGGGCAGGTTGTTGCTTTGCAGCGGTGCAGGAAGGACCCACGTCTCCCCTTGGCATGCGCTGGTGGCCATGGGGTTGTGTGGGGCAGCCTTGCTTCCAGCTGGCAGCGAGCTGGCACGGCTGCTGGCCGCGCTGGGCTGCGGGTGCAGTGCTGCAGGCAGGTTATTATTAGGAGTGGTGCATTGCAGGAGGGAGCAAGGGAAGGAGCCAGGCAGAAGATGAGAGGGAGAGAGGTTCATAACGTATGGGTGCACAGATTTGTCTCTTGTGGGGTGAATCGCTGTCTCCGTCTGCCTTTAAATTGGTGTTCATCTGATCTGAACTCATCTTCCATAGCATTGTATGAAATGAACTCTTACCAGGATTTGCAGCTGTGCTTTACTTCCCCTGTGAGTCTGGGATATAGAGAGATTTGGAGGGAGGCGGGGACCAAAGAAGAGGAAGTGCCTCATAGAGAAAGATGCTGCACATTTTTTCTTGTGGTGGAAGGCGTTTTTGTCCCTGGGGAGGGAGGCCTTGTTTGAGCAGCTCCCATATAAGGGCAATTCTACCTTTTAACTTTCTCCTTTCTTTTCCCTTCATCTCTCTCTTTTCTCTTCATCTCTCTCTTTTCCCTTCATCTCTCTCTTTCCCCAAAGGGATGGGATCCCCCTTTGATTCCCCTTCTGGAGCTGTGGTATGGATCCAACATCAACATGAGGAGTGCACGCTTTGTCCTTGTTTGAGTAAGGAGCAGCATTGGTAGCTTTAAGGGCTTAGAAATTCATAAGCCAGGGCTCTCCCACATGATCATATTGTCCAGATACCCTGAGATAAAAAGTGTGAGGGCTTCTCATATACTTTCTGATTTCCTAGGCCTTAGAATTAATTGTTCAAACTTGGTGTGAGTTAAGTGAGAACAGAGATATTTCATGTCCTTGTGCAGAGCCACAGTGTCTGTGTTGATGCTTGCAAGCATTAAATAGAAACCAGAGATCACAGCACCAGGAAGGGTCCAGCTCTGGTTGCTTTGCCAGAGTAGTCTTGCTTTCTCGGAAAAATCTGGCGCTCCCAGAGGAGTCAGGAACCGGGTAAAAATGCAGCAGCTCTGCCCCCATGCCACACCACAGCACATGCCAGCCCACCTGCTCTATGGGATAGTCATTTAGCAAAGAGCAGTGCAGCTTGATGGCCTCCCAGTAGACTGTGGACTGGGCCAACACTGCAGCATGACCTGAGAGAACAATCTCATGCAGTGAAATATAATACAATAATTGCTAGGGGATGTGTCTTTGTATAGCAAGGCCGGGTGCCTTGCAGCTCAGCCTCTTGCAAAGCTGCAGAGCTTAATACAGTACACACCAGCCAGCCTGGCATAAACTGGGACACCCTATGCTGCTTTCTTCTAGGATGAAACAATGTTCTTTGATCCAACCTGTTATGCGGCAGTAGAGCCAAGGATGCTTGTGCCCCTGCCCAGGCAGCGTGGCCCAGCACAGGGCAGCCCTCTGCATTGGTAGAGAGCAGAGAGCAGCTCATCATGTTGATGTGTATCGTGGTCACTCACACTGTGAGATGCTTTGGTGTCAAGATTGGATTTCGTGCTTCTGGACAGCCTGAGCTGCAACACTGCAGACACACAAACGTGGTCACAAAGACGTGGCACGTGGGGGCAACTGCAACATCTGCAAACCTGTTGTTGAGTGTTGGAGCTGAACCTCATGTGACCCAGGGCTGAGGGGCTCGGAGGTGGATGGAGAGGCCAGTGGGCTGTGTCAGGCCATGGGCCAGCCCCAGTGTGGCAGAGTGTGCAGCACAGCTGCCATGCAGAGCCTGGGTCAGTGTCCCCAGCTCCCCCCGTCACAGGGCGGGCAGCCGTGGTGGGGCAGGGTTTGTGGCCAGGAGGGCTGGTGGGCTTGGCAGCTGCCATTGCCTGAAAACGAGAGGCTATGCATTCCTGGGCACGTTCTCCTTCCTGCCCCGGTGCTGTCATCCCTCCTCTCGGATAGCTTTGGGGTGAGCAGCTGCCGCTCCATGCTCTCTCTTTGGCAGCCAGTGAGGCAAGGCCGATGGGATCTGACCAGCACGTTTGTCTCCCTAGATGGGAAGAGGAGTACACGGTTCGTGTCCAGCTTCAGGATCGGGTGGCTGAGCTGCAGGAGGTGAGCATCGCTGTCCCCCACCTCCCCTGCATCGCAGCTGCCCCCCACTGAGGCTGATTTGCTTGTCTCCCTCTCCTTGGGGCAGGAAGCCCAGGAGGCTGAAGCTTGCCAGGAAGAGCTGGCCATGAAGGTGGAGCAGCTCAAGGCAGAGCTTGTTGTCTTCAAGGGACTGATGAGCAATGTGAGTCCCTAACCCCTCTCCGACCCTACAGCTGGTCCTACCCGAGCAGCGGGGCTGTGTAGAAAAGCAGTTCCTTGGTGGGTCAGAACCAGCACAGAGGTGGTCTGGCAGGGTGCAGCGAGCAAAGTGGGGATGCAGATGCAGTCGTGCATGAGCAGGGAAGCGGGGGCAGTGATTGCCATTTGCCTTGCCTAATATTCCTCCTTTGTCCCCTTCCCGTGATGCTGTGGGTTCAGAACATCACAGAGCTGGACACAAAGATCCAAGAGAAGGCCATGAAGGTGGACATGGACATCTGTCGGCGCATTGACATCACTGCCAAGCTGTGTGATGTGGCACAGCAGCGGAACTGCGAGGACATGATCAAGATGTTTCAGGTGAGAAGCGCCTGATGCTGCTCCAGGCTCAGCTGCTGGCTCTGGGGAGGAGAGTTCTCAAAGGAGGTAGAAGAGACAACACCAGCCCCGTGCCAGGGGAGACGCTTGGTCACCCTCACCCTCACTCCTTGCAGTCCCTTGCTTTCTGTCTCTCTCGGGAGGACCAGGCTAAAGGGCACAGAGAGGAGGTGGAAAGCTCCAGGTGTTGCTTTGGGCATCAAGAGTCCCTTCAGCCTCTTGCTGACCTCTTGTGTTGGGCCCGGGGACCCCACAGTGGTAGGGGAACAGCTGCAGGAGGGAGATGAGTTGCTCGAGCGTCTGTCTCTAATTCCATCTCTCTCCTTCCCCTTCCCCTCTCCGTCATCTTCTCTCTGTCTCTCTTCTCTGTCTCTGTCTCTTTTCTCTTTCTGGATGTTGCTGCCTTTCTGTCTCGCTCTTTGTCCCTACAGAAGCAACTGGTTAGTTTCATTCAGTTGGGAAACTTTACAAATTTTAAACTTACTATAAATAAGGTCGGACTGTATATATTGACATATTTCACCTTTTTCAGACTCTCTTTTTTCCTGTTTCTGTCACTGTGTTTCTCTGTCTCTGGACTGGGGTGGTGGGTGATTTGAGTTTTTCTGCAGTAAAACCACATTGTTTTTTCTCATCAGATTCATAGATTCCATCTTTAGTTGCTTAGTTTTAATTTTTAAAAATGCTAAAATCATGTTTTATCCATTACATCCATCTTTAACCTGACCATAATGAGCCCATCTCTCTCTCTCTCTCTCTCTCTTTTCTTCCTTCCTTTCTTTCTGTCCTTCTCTCTTTCCCTGCCTTTCTGTCCCTCCACCATTCCTTTCCCCTCCATCTCCTCCCAACTACCCGCTCCTGACCTTGGACCCGGCTTCGTTTCTGTAGTCTCTGCACTTGTCTCCCGTTAAGGTCCCAGCCTCGGTGGGGCGGAAGCGGGAGCGCAAGCAGGTCAGCGACGAAGACACCTCACTGTCAGAGAGCGATGCCTCCCGAAAACCTGAAGAGGAAGAGGAGGATGAGACCACAGCCATGAGTATCAATGAGGAAATGCAGAGGATGCTGAACCAGCTGTGAGTGCGGCTGCTGCGCTCCTCTGCCAACGGTGTCACACCAGGCTCCCTGCTGGTGCCCGGGATGGGGAGGCCAGGGGTGGTCTACAGCTCCCCTTCCCAGCTGAGGGCAAGATGGGAGGTGCTGCTGTGGAGCATGTACACCCTGTGCTCTGTGGCACAGTGGGACTGACCCCCTCAGGAGTCCTGAGCCCACCCGTGCTGTGGGTAGGAGCTGGTCCAGCTCCCTTTCTCTTGCCCCCTTGCCACGTTTTGGGAGTCCCTGCTTGAATTTTCTGGGGCTCCTGATCATATAGCCAGCCCCTTCCCCATCAAGTTTTGGGTTTGGGCACACTTGAGTTCATCCTGGCCAGATCTCCTAAGAGCTACAGCCCTGCAAGCTCATGAGTGGGAGCAAGGCCTTCGGCACCGACACAGCCCCTGCCTGCCATGGTGTTCCTGCTGGGTTCTGATGTGCTGTTCCCTTGCCCCCAGGAGGGAGTATGACTTTGAAGATGACTGTGACAGCCTCACGTGGGAGGAGACAGAAGAAACACTGCTCCTCTGGGAGGATTTCTCTGGATACGCCATTGCAGCCGCAGAGGTGCAGGGGGAGGTAATGGTGGTGTCAGGTCCCCTTGGGGATCAAGCCTTGGGTTGGGACACTTGGTCCTGCCTGAGCCTGGGAAGATGCTCCCTCAGAAACCAGACTTCAACTCGTCTATGCCTTTGCAGGCTGGTACAGATGCTTTCCTACCCTTTCTACACGAATACATGAATACATTGCCGCATCCTTGTTGGGGTCTCCTTGTTAGAGACACACCAGGGACCTGTAGCCTGAAGGATGTGCTGAGAGCATGGTCCACACACATAGGGGAGCCACAGTCCTCCCAGAAGAGAAGACCTCCTCTGACTGGGCTGGTCTGTGGTGATCCCTTGCTCATGTTCTCCAGCCCGTCTGCCCAGTGTGCAGCAAAGCTGGCCAAATAGAGGCCTCAGTGTCTGGCTAAAGCCCTTGTCATCCCGCATCTTTGGCCCCCAGCAGTCTCCTGGGGATGTGTAATGCTTGGGAATGGTCTGTGCTCTCCAAAGCTTCTGTGCATTGCTGGGCATGTTATGGCTTGATGTGGTCACTGCCCAGTGTGGCGAGTCCTAGGTCTCCTAACTCCATGTTGGCAGAACTGACTCATGCCCTATATGTGCTACACTGTATATGTTTCTTCCTCTTTTCCCAGTGTTGCTAGTTCTTTGTCTGATTTCTTTCTCTCGTGCCTTTGATTCCTCATGTTGGACACCTCCCTGCCTCTGAACATGCCGTCTGCTCTCCTCAGCAGCAGGACGACAGCCTGGAGAAGGTGATCAAGGACACAGAGTCACTGTTCAAGAGCCGTGAGAAGGAGTACCAGGAAACCATCGACCAAATAGAGGTGGGAGAAGGAGGAAGTGGGAAGGGCAGAGCACAGAAGGGTGTGAAATGGGGGAATGGATCTCTGGGGGAGACACAATGCGGAGCAGGCCATTGGTAATGGGGGCAGCAGCCCCTGGTCAGGCTTTGCCCACTGCCCTGCACCACACCTGGGCTCATCTCTGCACCGTTTCCCTTGTGCAGCTGGAACTGGCCACAGCCAAGAACGACATGAACCGGCACCTTCACGAGTACATGGAAATGTGCAGCATGAAGCGAGGCTTGGATGTGCAGATGGAGACTTGCCGGCGGCTCATCACCCAGTCTGGGGACAGGTGAGCTTAGCAGGAGGGACGGGATACCCATGTTCTGGAGCCAGGGTGGTGGTGAGCGGGAGCTGAAGGACTCCTGCCCTGCCCTGATGTGGCGTGGAGTGAGGGCAGGTTGCAGAGGTTGTTGGACTCCTGGTGACCAGCCTCTACTCAGGTCATGGTGCCACTTCTACAGAAGGTGGGCTGCACACAGGAGTGTGTTTTGACAGGTGAAGCCAGACACCTCTGATGGAGAGAGGTGCTACCATTGTGCAGGGACATTGTATAAGTCCCTAAAGCCCTGTGGAGCCAGGGTGGCTCCAGGCTGGGGACCTCTGTGATGGGCTTTCACAGAACCCTAGTCTTACATGCCTTGTCAGGGTCCTGCTCTGGACAGGCCCCTGCAGCATCTCCCTCAGCTCTGCTTCATGCTCTTGACCTCTTGGTTGGTGTCCTTTGGAACACCCTCCCCAGCCCCAAGGGATTCCCGCAGACTCACCCATGCCCCAGGGGAGCAAGAGGGACACTTCAGCTTCTGTCCTCCCTGCTCTCGTGCCCCCTGCCCACACCAAACAGGGTCTTTTCCCTCCTCCTGGGTGATGCAGTGACCGCTGTCCTTTGGTCTACTCTGCAGAAAGTCTCCTGCCTTCACCCCAAGCTCCAACAGCGAGTCAGCCCCGAATGAGGAGAGTGAGGAATCGGACCGTGATCCACCCAGCGATGCTTCTATCAGATAATGAGGGGAGGCCCTGCTCCCTTGGATCCCCCTTCCTGGCGTGGGGGTGCCTGAGTCACGCCTGGGAGAGACTGTCAGGGACGTGGAACCACTGGTAAACATCTGTCACCCAGGCTCACTCCCGTTTTGGGGTGCTTGGCAGATCCCACACGCCCCCCTCACCGGATACCTTGCAAATGGGAATAGCTAGATACACGTGAGGGCCCTTGCCTGGGCTGCTCTGCCTTCAGCCCCTTCTCTATTCCCTTTCCCTGCTTTGGTTCAACCATGGTTCGGGCAGGGAGGCTCCAAACCTGCCACGGTGGCGTTCTCCAGGACCTGTTCCCAGGCCCTCCCAGACCCACCTCCTCCGTCCTGGTACACTTGACCTGCCCCCTGCCCTCCCTGCGCTACACAGAGCCGAATGAGAGCCGTACCTCCCTGCAAACTGGACCTGACACTGGTGCCAACTGGACCGAGCCCAGGGCTCTCTCTGTCCTTGCTGCTGGCCGGGCGCCTGGCTGGTCCCGCTGCCGTGCCGGGCACCCTGAGCCCTCCCACCCCTCCTCCGGGTTGGGGGCCGAGTCCCGCTCACTGTGCACTTTGCTTTGCCGCCCGTCGGCGATGCGCTCACGTCTGTGTTACGGGGGCGAGGTCATTAAATGGGACAATTTCCTTTTCTACAGCTTCGCCGGGTGTGGGCTCTCCCTGTGCTGTCGCGGGCAATGCGTGGCTTGAGGCAGGGGGGGTCCTCCGCTAGACCCCCAAGCCTACATCATTGGGTCCCCACCTTGGGCAGTCCCGTCCCTTGGGCATGCCAGGTGGGACTGGCAGATGGGACAGTGGTGAAATCCCTGTTCTGAGAGCCACTGGCCCTCAACAGACTGTGTGTAGCATCAGTGTTGTGTGGGCTGCATTGTTCTTAACCTGGAGCATCATCAGTGATGAGGCTGAGGGATTGGAAATGAAGCTGATCCTGGCTTGTGACTTGTGGACCTTCCTCTCCTGTTGCCTGGTCTCCTCTGCCATGCCAGAGCATCCCAGAGCACCTTCTTGCCTGCCCTCAGTCCCACATCCAACCTCGGTGTAACTGCAGTGGGGGATCCCCTGTCCCACCATCTCTCACAGCATTTGCCTGGATGGGCTGTGGCATGTGCTCCTCTGGTGACGGGAGGCTGGGGTCTGGCAAGGTGTCAGGAGGGGACAAGCAGCCTGCTGAGAGGCAATGTGATCCAGAGAGGCAGTGTATTCTGCAGAAGAAGTGTGATCCACTGAGCAGGGGACTCGGGATGCACAGCCAAGGCAGATGAAGCTGTGAAGAAACAATGCTTCTCGCTAAATGTCCTGAAGGGAAAAAAGAAAGTACATGGCAGTAGAGTCCTTTGGATCATCTCTAAGATTAGGTAAGGCAGATAAAATGGAGGCTGACCGATGCAAGAGTTTTTCTCTGTAGGTTTGTCTTGGGTGGCCAACACTGCCATGTGCTTTAGCTGGGAATGCTGTGGCATCCGTGCACCCTAGCACAGAGTGTGGGCATTTGGGCAGGGTGAGGTCCTCTGCCTGTGCCTGTAAGATGTGTTAAGGCATGTGTTGGCTTTTCAGTGTGGGCTGATGTGGCTAGTTAGAGCTGGCAGGGAGGCAAGTCCCTGCAAATAGCAGGAGAAGTCAGCAGCTGAGGAAACCTCCAGGCCAGGGTGGAGCTGGGGCACTGCTGCTGCTGGGAGATGGCAGTTCCACAGCTGATGGTCTGCTGTGGCTGGGCTCCAACTCACCAGAGCCACCTTCACTTCTCGGAGAAAAGTCGGGAGAGTGCTTCACAGGAGCAGCAGGGTGCTGGGAAGCAACAGGGATGTGTTCCCTTGTCCTGGCTGCCTGTGGCTGTGTGGGTAGATGGGAGGTGTGTGCCTCAGTGCCTGCCATGGCCCTTACTTCCATGCTGCCTTGTCCAAATTTCTTTCCCTCTTCCCTTTTTTTTTTTTCTTCCTAAAATATTTCCTCTGGCTTTAGCTCCTTTAAGTCTTTTACTTTCAAGTGATGATGCTTCACACACAGTAGATCAGGGATCACTTTCTATCTTGCCTGGAGGCTCTTCTGGTTCATGCGAATCCCCTTTCCTGTACGTGTCTTTGCAGCATTTTCTGCTCTTTTTCTGCTGTGGAGAGCTCTGTGAGTGGCTGGCAGCATCTGGCTTCCCCTGTGCATAATCCAGGACGTGCATACCTTTGCCTCAGTACCGCTTAAGGAACCCACAAGACTGAAGAGAGATTTCGAGCACGAAGCACAGAAGGACTGACATCTCTGCCATGAGCAGTCATTGCCCAGAGGAGTTGCTGCCAGACACCCGTGCACCAGAACGTGTGGGGACCCCAGTCCCACAGTGCTTGACAGAACTCCCTTTGCAGTGAAACCGAGATCTCTGCCACCCATGTGTGCAAGATGCTGTTTTCTGGTGAATTGTATCACCAGCAAGAGGCTCTGTTCACCCACCAGTGACAACTATGAACTACTCAGTGCTGTGTTGCTTAATGCCATCCCCTTTTCCAGGACACCCCTCACAGTGCCTGCTCAGGAAGCAATATCAGTTCCTGTCTCACTTGGTGTCCATGCATTAATGTGAATGTTTAATGCCCAAGTATTGGGCAAGCATGGACTGAATGGGATTCCATGGCAGGATGCATCCAGGCGGTCCCTCTGTCAACATCCAGGTTGGGGGTGTGGCTGCTGACTGGTGACCTCCATGAACATTTGTCCAAGACCATCCTTTTAGGATTGAGTCTTTGGATTGGCAATGAGGTCCTCCCACTGAATATTTACACAAACTGATTCATCAGCTTCCCCGCCCCTCGGAAGTCCATGTTGGTGGAGACTTACTTGGGCAGTCTGGAAATATGCTAGTGGTTACTCTGGCTTCTCCCTCCCCAACATTTGGATTGCTGTGCCTAGGTGAGGACAGGTACAACTTTTATATCAGCTGCAGGAGTGGCACAAAACCCCTCCCTTGAGACAAATGCTGTCCCTGGGCTGAGACAAACCCACTTTTGAGCATCCTGTCTCCGTGAGGCGCTGAGGGACACAATCAGCCTTTGAGTTGGAGTGAGAGATGCAGTTCTCTGCCGTGGCTGCTGTACTCCATGCTGAGATAAGCCTCTTGGCAAAGGCCTTCAGCATGCTGCAGAGGTGAGCCGTGGCTCCCTGCTGAATGCATTTCTGATCCTGTGGCATTAGAGTCACCTCCCCTACCCCTTCCCTGGTGATGTCCCTGAGGACTCATCTGAAAGGTGAGTCATTGTCTTGGGACATCCAGTCTTCAAGGTGGCTCTGAGCTAACTTTAGCCTCTTCAGGAACCTCCTTGGAAGAATCCTATGGGAATGGGCCCTTCACAGAAAAGGTTTCCAAGTGAGCTGGTCAGTATTCAAGCACCGCTTCCTTCAGGCTCAAGAATGGTGCATCCCCATGAGCAAGAAATTGAGTAAAAGTGGCAAGAGAACTGCTGATGAACAAGGAACTCCTGTCAATACTCAAGCACAAGCAGGAGGTATGCAGGAGGTGGAATTGGGAAAAGGCTACTTGGAACAAATATAGGGATGTTGTCAGAGTGTGTAGAAATGAGATGAGGAAGGCTAAGGCCTATCTGGAACTAAATTTGGCCAAGGATGTGAAGGACAGTAAGAAGGGCTTCTTCAAATGCATTAACAACAAATGGTAAACTAAGGAAAAAGTGCACCTGCTACTAAATGGAGCAGGGACCCTGGTGACAGAGGACACAGAAAAGGCAGAGATACTGATCACCTTCCTTGCATGAGTCTTCAATGACAAGACCAGCCCTCAACAACCTCTGACCCAGGACACCAGGGAAGAGGAATGTTGGAAGGAAGACTGCCTCGGTCAAGGAAGATTGGATTAGAGATCACCTAGGCAAATGGTGACATTCACAAGTCCATGGGCCCTGATGCAATGCATCCACAAGTGCTGAGGGAGCTGGAGGACACCATAGCAATTATCTTTGGAAGGCTGTGGTAATCAGGAGACGTGCCTGAGTACTGGAAGAAAGCAAATGTCTCCCTGTTTTGAAAGAGGGCAAGAAGGAGGACCCAGGGACCTACCAGCCAGTCAGTCTCACCTCAGTCCCTGGAAAGGTGATAGAGCACCTGATTCTGGAGGTTATTTCTAAGCAGGTGGAAGACAAGAAGGTGAGCAGAAGAGTCAGCATGAATTCACTAAAAGCAAATCATGTGACCAACCCAATTGCCTTCTACAATGACAACAGCCTGGACAGAAGAGGGGAAAGCAGTGGATATTGTCTGCCTGGACTTCAGCAAGGTTTTCGACATTGTCTCTCAACATCCTCCTAGGCAAATTCAAGAAGTATGGACTGGATGAGTGGACAGTGAGGTGGATTGAAAACTGGCTGAATGGCAGATCCCAGAAGGTCATAATTAGTGACACAGAGTCTAGTTAGAGGCCTGTCACTGATAGTGTCCCCCAAGGTTCAATACTGGACCCAGTATTGTTTAACCTATTCGTCAATGACTTGGATGAAGGGGCAGAGGCCTCCTCAGCAAGTTCAGTGATGACGCAGCTGCGAGGAGGACCTCAACAGGCTGGAGGGTTGAGCAGAGAGGAACCATCTGAAATTCAGCAGAGGCAGATGCAGAGTCCTGTGCCAGAAGAATAATAACTCCACATTACTCCCCAGTACAGGCTGAGGACCAACCTCCTGGAAAGCAGCTCTGTGGAGAAGGCCCTGGAAGTCTGGTGGACAACAAACTGTCTATGAGGCAGCAGTGTGCCCTTGTGACCAAGCAGGCCAATGGTATCCTGGGGTGCATTAGGAAGAGCATTGCCAGCAGGTCAAGGGAGGTGATCCTGCCCCTGTACTCAGCCCTAGTGAGGTGCCTCTGGAGGGATGTGTCCAGTTCTGGGCTTATTAGTACAAGAGAGACATGGAGCTCCTGGACAGGTCCAGTGGAGGGCAACAAAGATCATGAGGTGAGGAAGCAGCTCACGTGGAAAGGCTGAGGGAGCTGGGCCTGTTCAGCTTGAAGAAGAGATGACTGAGAGGGGACCTCATCAATGTGTACAAGTATCTGAAGGGAGGGTGTCAAGAGGAAGGAGCCAGGCTCTGTTTGGTGATGCCAGGCAATAGAACAAGAGGCAAGGGGCAGAAACTGGAACACAGGAAATTCCACTTGAACAAAGGAAGAACTTTACTGGACAGGTGCACAGAGAGGTTGTAGAGTCTTTCTCACTGGAGATATTCAGGAACTATCTGGGTGCAATCCTGTGCCATGTGCTCTAGGATGACCCTGCTTGAGCGGGGAGGTTGGACCACATGACCCACTGTGGCCCCTTCCAGCCTTACACATTCTGGGATTCTGGCCAGGCCCACTGAGTTTCTTGGTGAATACTGGCAGAATTTCCCACAGAGAGGGCGGGGAGCATCGCTTTCTTTGCACCTCACTGCATGAGTGTGGGATGGTTCTTACTGGCTTAAGAGAGGGTTCAGTCAACCTAACCGCTGAGTAGCCCAGATCTTCTTCCTGGTGTTAAGTGAGCCTGTGCCATCCCTTCACTCATTCCTGGATCTGATTTATTTTAGATCATATCACTGAAAGAGTCTGACTTGTCTTGAGTCAGCAGACTGTTTTCCACTCAGCACCCTTCTGCTGAAGGCGCTTTGTCACTTGTCCCGCACGACTTGCCTTTGTATGAGTTAGCTTTTCCTCATATCGGGATTCCTTAGATGGATCTAAATGCGATGCTGACTGCCTTCCCTGGAACAACTTTTGATTCCGTGGTAACCTGTTCGTCTTGTTTCTTAGCCAAGAGTTAGTAGAGGTCAAAGCTGCATAGAAAGTTGTTCTTGTTTCTAGATTTGAGCTGGGAGATGGACTTTCCTAAGCCTTGGAGTTTTGGCCACACTATATGTTTATGGTTGTTGCTGTCTCAGGTACCTGTGGCACAGCGTGTCCCAGAACTTGCATGTGATGATCAAGTACGTGAAATACTCTGGCTACAGCTAAGAAACCTCCTTTCAAGAGGAGAAATCAGAGTTAATGCAGAATATGGTGGGAGTGCTGCTCCATTGGAGATCCACCTGGATGATGCAGCGACAGACTCCTGAAAACATCTGGCAAGCCCTTAAACATAGCGATTAATGGTGGTAGTGATAGTAAGACAGCATGGAACACTGGAAGGGCTGCAGGCAGCTTTAGGGAAGCCCAATCATTGCTTAATCTTCCAATGGATATATGAGAATGTGAGGAACGTTTTAGATGTGAATTTTCTAGATTTTTTCACTTTCCCTTGAGACAGAGCAAGGAGAGGATACAGTAGGTCCTCTGGGGGAGGGTTATAGATGTCATAGCTTGAAGAGCAGCTGTACGAGCTGGGTACTAAGATAACACTGTGGAAAAGGAGCTTAAGTGGCCATCAAAAGGCATCGTGATCAAGCTGGACCACTATCACCACAGATGGGAAGAGGCAACATTTTCAGCTCCCAACAGCAGACTGCATCTGGGCAAAGTGCAAGAGGAAATAGGAATTCTCAGGGTAGGAGAAAATGTAGTTAATTGATATTTTTAATGTCCACAATCACATGGTAGAACTGCTAGCTCAGTCTAACCCGTTGGGTAAAGGGGGAATAGGCAAGAGCAATTGTGAATTGAGTTCACAAGCTGTGTTAAAAAATCACATTCACTCCAGAGCTGATAGCCAAGTAACATGCTCTGACACAATTTCATCAAGGCATTGAAGGGTCTTTCATATACTCCTGAATCCCTCCAAAAAACATCTGATGTCTCTGCTTTGTTTGAAAAGGAAAATTGCATTGTCATGGGAGACTTTGGCTGGGGATACCAAAGAATATGCTGTGCCAGGGAGAGTTTCTCATCAATTTACAAATGGATGGCATGTCCAAGTAAGGCAATGATTTTAGATGTCCTTGTGACAGATGAAAATTGGGTTAAGATTGATGGTTGCCTAAGGACAAGGGATCAACCAAGAAACAAACTGAGACATCAGCCAGGACAAAAATGTCAGCAGAGAACTGTGTGGTGTTGTGTAGCTTTTCCTTTGAGTGAAATAAGTGAGAGATCTTTGGAAAGAGCCAAGTTTTTCCAGGTTTTCAAAAAGCTGTGATTTAGTACACATGAGAAGCTAGCTTTCAGTGAACTACTTCATGGAATAAGTGGCCTTGTGACAAAAGTACTTAGAAATAAAAATAACTAATAAAAATAATTATAAAGCCTGACCTAAATTAACAAAAATAAACCTCGTAACAACTACAGCAACTGTGGATAGGGGAATAATTCAGCTGTATAAAAAGGTCTTCAGCTACTCACATCACCTCAGAAAAAAATAACAATAGCTGGATGTCTAAGGACATTAACAAGTTGTTTTAGTTATATTTAAAGAAAAACCAATCCTAACAGTAATATTTTTTTCTTGGCTGAAATGAGGGGTGGGGGGGGATCAAATCAAGGCAAAAAAAGAGAAGTACTCACCAGATAAGTCTGTTCTGTCTATGAAAAGAGGAGAATGTGGTCAGAAGGGAATGATGAAGCACTTTTCAGGCCATTAGCAAATAAGGAGGATCCTTGACAGGATCTTCTCCAAATGAACACTGCTATGTTTCCAGACACAGATGACCTAGAGCACGCTAATGTGGAGAGGTGCATCGGGGTGCTGTAGTGATGAACAAGCCACTGCTCAAAAGCCTGAGGCTGCTTGGGGAGATGGAGTGAGCGATGCAGAAAATAAAGCGTGGAGCCATCACTGCGTTCCTGCAAACGGTGTTTTGCACAGCACAGTAACCCCCATGGTGAGAAAAAAAGCAGTGGCTGCTGAAATCCATGGTTTGCTGAGGTCAGTTTTTAAATGCATCAGGGGAAGACATTTAAAGAAAAGCCTGGGTGGACGGGCGAACAGATGACGTCAGTGATTAGTCTGACAGGCCACGTCCAAAAGCCAATGAGAAACCAGTGGAGGGTGGAGGAGGGGAGACATCGCAAAGGGATGGAAAAAATCTACACACATTTATAGAAGGACAAGGAATTGACAGACAAAACCGAGACCATTCTTGTTATCTAGAAATTATAGGCTCTTAAGAATAATAAATATCTCACTCAAAAATGCCAAGAGGCATTACAGAATATTTTTGGATACAGTCAAAATACGTTCTGTTGCCATATATATACAGCCATGCATAGATACATCTACAAGCAAGAAATATTAGTGACTAACCTTCCTTGTGACAACGGGAAAGTTGGAAAGACAGGGAGCGGGATTCACAACCTTGTGCAAGTTCTCAGCCAGGCATGGAAGCAAATGGCATTTTTGAACATCTTTTATCCACATGTGACATTGGTGTGCTTTGTCCTGCTTTGCATCACAAACTGGAATAGATAGAGCAAAGACTCCTAACTGTGATTCCAGGCTGGGAAAAAAATGTTTCAAGAGTGAAAAGTTTAGTTATTTTGCTCCTTAAGAAAAAGACCAGTGAGGGTTTTTGCACAGTGCCTAAAGTCAGTGCACGATGACATTCTATATGGCAGTTTAGTCAGGGTGATAAAGGCATACTAGGAGTCTGAGAAGATGGGAAGCTGGAGGCCATCTGAAATTTGGTGCTTAGGGTCCAGCACTTAAACCAGTATCCAAACTTGGCAACTAAAAGGCTGGAGATTACAGAGATTACAAGCCACTTCTTTCTTTCTGTCCCAGGACTCAGGGCAAGGTCAACAAAGGTTGCTCACTTGTTTAGTGGAGGTATGGGAAATGTTAAAGAAAGGCTTTGAGATCCACAACGCTAGAGTTGTGTCCCTTTCCCCCACTACATGTATTATTTCTTATTTAACAACCTTTAATTTCACTTATGATTTTAATAACCCAGTCGCTCGGTCCCAAGATCCTTCTGCACCTTCCCACAGGCTGATTCAGTGTTCAGTGTTTTGCATCATTTTTCATAATCAACAGACCTTGACACCCCATGCTCCAAATTGTTCTGAAGGTGTTGAATGGTGGAGCAGATGTCTTCAGATGCTGGACACACACCTTCTGCCGCCACCAGCCTTGCTGCTAGTTTAACACCTGCACAAGGTGATTTTCCCTGTTCTAGGGCTGTTCTTTGAAAGGTTTTGCCAGTTTGTTTTTTCCTAAATCCCATGGGCTTTTCATCCTGTCGGGGGTTGAGGTGAGTGGTGAATTACTTGCAGCACAGTTACCTGTTCATCCATTTCATGCTGGAGATCATCCAAGTCTGGCACTTGATACTGTGCTGCCCTTTAACGTCACAGAGACGTTCTCAAGTCCTGATGCTTTGGTTTGCAATTCTGGCTTCATCTCATTGGTGCCGAGGAAAATCTCTTGTCTGGCAATACCCCAAAGCTCCTCTGATGGCAAAACATCAACTTTACTTTTCTGTCATGGCCCTAAGCTTCCCTAATTGCTCCCACACCATCTTATGGCTTTTTGGCAACTTTTCTTGCCTCCATGATGTGTTGAACAAGGTTCTCATATTTTCTGCTTGTCACAGAGTCTCCTGAAAATCTGCCTTTTTTTTTATTTTAGGCTCTTAAGCTTCATTCTCTAGTATTTGTGAGCTTTTATTTTCTTTTATTTTCATTTGACTATAGCTTTGCTTTTTGATGGCTGCCTTTTCAAATTTTATGCAGTAAAGTATAACTCAGCACTACTGTTCCTTCTAGGAACATTTAATTGAGAATAACTCCCTTGAGAAGATGACACTTCTATAGTAAGGTAACATATGGAGGTAAGTCAGCTGTCCTAGAGTAAAGAGATTGCATTTGGCTCAGAAGAATACGTAACAAATTATTTGTTTTTGCAGTGTGCACACAGTACGATTGCTCAAAGGTAGGCAGCCTATTTTTGATGAAATGCCTGCATTCTGTGAATACTGCTGGAGCCTACAGGGGTATTTGCATACCCTGAGTTTATGTCACGAACCGGCATTTTGTGAATGGCATTTGTTATGAAGGAGTTTGGAACATCATTGTTTAAGGTGTCTTTTATCACTGTTCAATATATGCCTTCTGTCATAGTCTTTCCATCAGAGATCTGTATCTCCTCTTCCTTGCATTGATCTTGTCAGGTGCTTTGCTCTAAGACTGATTTACTTCAGTAATGAACAGAGTATGTTTAAAATGTCCAGGATCTTTTTTTACTATGCTTACGCATTCACCATTTTGTTACATTTTGTTGTGATTTTTCAAGTGAGCTTAATCAGTTTACACATCGGCTCAAGCTGATTTTCCACTACATGGCATCTTCCTTAATGTTGAGGTTTCATACTGACATCTCAAGAAGGTGGTCTGAGGACAACTAGCCCTTTCTTGGGGAAGTAATGCATGGGTGGTAGTCTGTGCAAATGCCAATGAAGTATAAAATAATTTCTCTAAATGTTCAAAAGTTGCCATAAAACTAAATTTTCCCATAACACCATTGCTAATTACCATTAGCTGTCATAAAACTGAAAATAAAAAGGTACAGCTTACCACCCCTAGAAATGGTTGGCTGCCCATCAGAGAGCTTTCTGTCCCTTGGGTTGGCCAGAGAGCTTTCTGTCAGCACAGCCCTGCAAAGGAATGAACCCAGATCCCAGGTCCATCCCTTTCCCACGGTGGCCCAGCACAATGAGCCCTGGTGCCTGGCCAGTTGAGGAAGAAAGCCTTCAGCCAGGAGTGGTGTCCTTCTATGCCTTCCCCTTGCAAGGTGTTCACAAACCAGGATAGATTCTGGCTTATCACAGCTGCTCTTGGTTTGTCCCAGCAAAGTGGTGTGATCGCTTTTCACTCCTTTGCTGAACAAGAGCCTCCTTATGTTTGCCTGAGCACCTGCCTTGCCAGACCGTTTTTATCAGTTTTCCTTAGAAATGCTGTAAGACCAAACCTGGAGCTCCCCTACTTTGGAGAAAACTCTTCTCCAGAGACAGAAGCAGCTTCCACAGCTGATCTCCCATTTTTATACCTATGCCATTCACAGTAATGTGTCAGTTTTTCAAATCGACAAAAAAAAAAAAATATTTGTTTTTTTAGGTCAGGGTTGCAGTTCTCAGACAGGCTGGCCACTGAGCCAGCTTTTCCATCTGCCCAGAGGGGCCTTGCTGTCATGCCAGCTGTAGGCACAGTGTCTGGATGCAAAATGAGGATTCTGGAGAAGAGCTGTGCTTTTCAGGGAGCTTATATGAGAGAGGAAACCAAGCCCTCCAGGCAGTCCAAAAGCTGCATGACTTGTTTGCCACACTCGTTCTCCCTGTTTCCATACAAGACCAACCGTGTTTTAAAGACTGTGATTCCTGGCTTGTGCCTTGCCTGAATACATTTATCATTTTTCTAGGAATTTCAAGCAAGATTGTAAACTAGTTGAAACAGTATTTTAAAACAAAGTGAACTCAAGACATTCCCAGCAATTGTTGGTCTGAGAGCACATACTCTTCCCTGCACCCAACCCCCCAGGCCGTATGAATTTGCTCGTTCCCACAGCAATTTGATCTCAGGTTGGATAGAGCTCACTCTTGTTAAATAACAAGAATTCTTTGCTCTATGCGAATTTTCAGGCACCCTTATCTTGCTTAGGAAACATAAGGCTTTTTAGAGAATAAAAGGTTACTCTTAGAAATGTTCCAGCTTTTAACCCTGTTCAAAATATATTTGTTTTACACGGGAAAACAGGCATATCCATCCCTCCCCCCACCGCGAGGTGTTTCAGTAGCCTCTCTGCGCTTCCAGATTATCAAGCAAGGCGCGCTGACTGGCTGACTGGCACGCACACAAGTATGCACACAGCACAGCCATTCAAAGCACCCCAAGCACAGCAATCAAGGACAGGACGGGACCAACCCAAGACTCATTTGTAAGCCTGACAGAGGTCTGCAGGCTACACCTCTCCTCAGCAGAAACCCAGCTCCACGGGAGGGCTGCCTCCAGCGAGCTCCAGCATCAGGCAGCTCCCATTTAACTCCAGTTACCTAAAGCTCCCATGGAGCCATTTGTGGGGTAAACCAGGTATTCGTGCTGTCCCAGGGCTAATGAGCTGCTCAGAGTCCCGTCAGAGGCAGGTTATTTAACCTTTTTCTCTTTGCAACATAACTTTGAGTCATCGCCCTCTAGTCCAGCAAACATTTAATTTTTACGCAGCTCAACCAGTGGAGATAAGCAGCTCCAGGAAACTATGTCCAGCATACCTTGATGATCCTGGGAGTTTTAAGTCCTCCAGCTAAGTCCTTGCTGCATCCAGATCAGGCTCTAAAGTGGGGTCCGCACAACAGCTTCAACCCTGCCTGCCAAAGAGAGAACAACACATCAGCCCTGAAATGTTAACTTAAGCTGCTAAAAATGGAGGGCCACGTGATTTTGTACAGTGCATCGCTTATCTGTCCTAGCACTCTCAGGTCATGGAAGGCTCCATCCCTGCCCAGCAGTGTTCCTGCTTCCAGAGATAACACAGGGAGTCAGAAGGCTGACACTCACCTTGCAGAGATTTGCTGCTCAGCAGCTTAACTGCAACTGCCCCTCCTTACACACAGAATTAAGCCAGAATTAAGACTAGCCACCACCATGCTAGCACTGGCCTCTGACACGTCCCTAGGCAGCCATTTCCTCTCAGACAAAGCCAGTTCATTTTAAAAGGTAATAGCAGATGAAATATCTTCCCTGTCCCCTACTAAGGCAAGGGAAGGAGAACCAATTTCTGTTCCTTGTGCTCCTTTACCAAACCAAGTGCAAAGTCACCTTGCTCAGTACTTTATCCTGCATACGCCCATCAGACATGCAAATCCAGAGGTAGAAGGTGGATGGAGTCACAGAGCTGCTTTCCTTTCTACCACACAGCAGTCCTGTGAGCACAGCCCTGCACCACACCTTATTTTGGCTCACAGGCAGGAGCCTTGCCTCTCCCATGTGGAACAAGCAGCTCACCAGGCTGCGCACATCAGCCACATGTAGCAGAGACTGTGCCATGCAGGCGGCCTGCATCTGCTCATTACCCCCCCCCCGCCTTCTATTTCCACTGACAGACAGACAAGGTATTTCAGATGGTGATAACTTTTATTGATGTAAGGTGGTACACAAACAGATCAGTTTCTATCAGCCTCTCCACCTCCCCCAGGCTCGGGGAGAAGTTGGAGGAGTGGGGGAGACAAGGGAACAGAACTGGCCTCTCACTGCAGAATGCAGAGCTAAGCGGTGGTGAAGAAGGGCAGGGGCTCCAACAAGGGAGAATCCTGCTTCTCTAGGCAGCAGGGGGGCTTGTGTGCTCGGCTCACTCCTTGGATGCCATGTGGACCATCAAGTCCACAACACGGTTGCTGTATCCATACTCGTTATCATACCTGGGGACAAAAAAAAAAGTGCTGTCACAGGGCTGACCCATTCCTTGCATACCTTACTCCATTCTTCTAGCTCCCCTGCCCCATCCCACACAACTGATCCAGGCAGCTTCCCATCCACTTCCAGTAAAGAAAGCAATGAGCATCCCACCCACCCTTCCAAGAGGGGAAGGAGAAAGCTATAGTTGTTTCAGCTAAGAAGCAATCTCACTCCATTGAGACTGTTACAAGCTGGAGCCAACCCTACTCTGTACAGGTCTGTGTATCTGCCTGGACTGCCAGCAGTGACCAAGAGGACCCAACTCTGTAACCTGCCTGTGCCAGGCCCCACCAAGGCTGCACCTACCAGGAAACCAGCTTGACAAAATGGTCATTCAGTGCAATGCCAGCACCCGCATCAAAGGTGGAAGAATGGCTGTCACCATTGAAGTCACAGGAGACAACCTGAAACAGAGGGGAAATTGTAACACACAGCTACCTGAGATCCCAGCAAAGCTGCTGCCAGTCAAAAACGAGGCAAGCAACAGTGACCACAGGCCAGGAGACCGGGAGTTCCTTACTTGGTCCTCTGTGTATGCCAGGATGCCCTTCAGGGGCCCATCAGCAGCAGCCTTCACTACCCTCTTAATGTCATCATACTTGGCCTGAGAAGAGACAGACAGGAGATGGTCAGTTCCCAACTCACACAAAATGTCTGCCAGGCGCAGGGAGGGAGGAGAAACACACGAGAGCACCACAGCAGGTGCTATTTTCACAAAGATCAAGTCTTCAGGGACAAAGTCAGGTGCACAGAGGGCCATTCCAGGAGCAAGACAGAGTTTAGAGGAAGTGGGGGCACTATCTAAAGATTGTTGGGACCTTGTCCACAACACTTACTGGTTTTTCCAGACGGCAGGTCAGGTCCACAACAGAGACATTAGGGGTTGGCACACGGAAAGCCATTCCAGTAAGTTTCCTGTGAGAGAAGTGAGTCAGCAAGAAACAGGATCTGGGCTCCTGCCTCTACCAGCCCTCCGTTCCCCTAGGAATATTCTGCCTTCTCCTCACAATGAAGAAGGGGCACTCACCCATTAAGCTCAGGAATGACTTTTCCCACAGCCTTAGCAGCTCCAGTAGATGCTGGGATAATGTTCTGAGCAGCACCTCTGCCATCTCTCCACAGCTTCCCAGAGGGTCCATCCACTGTCTTCTGTGTGGCTGTGATGGCATGGACAGTGGTCTGAGAGAAAGAGTACAGGAGGTAAGAACACAGCCAGTACTCTCCAGAAACAGCATCCCAGGGGACACAAAGAGTTACTGATGCTTTCCCTCTCACATGAGGGGACCTATGGATAGGGCACCCTTTCTCAGCACCAAGCTGCAGACCTACCATAAGACCCTCCACAATGCCAAAGTTGTCATGGATGACCTTGGCCAAGGGCGCCAGGCAGTTAGTAGTGCATGAAGCATTGCTGTGGTAGAGAGAAAAAGGCACATCAGCCAGAGGTGAGAGGAGACCCCACGCAGCTGGTGAGAGCTCCAGGCCAGCAAGCAACTTCCTCTCTCCTTACCTGACAATTTTCAGAGACTTGTCGTACTTCTCATGGTTGACACCCATCACAAACATGGGAGCATCAGCTGAGGGGGCAGAGATGATAACACGTTTGGCACCACCCTTCAGGTGAGCCTGGAGAGCGAGAGGTAAGAGATTAGATAACTCAGGATCTCTCCAAGCTTGCTTCTTCACCACTTCTCCCTTACAGCCCCATCTTGAGCAATGCCGTACAGGGTAATGTGCCCCACAGGCAAGAGTGGTTGTATCCCTTCTCTCGTGTGCCACTGTGGCATACTTACCCCAGCCTTATCCATCGTGGTGAAGACACCAGTGGACTCCACAACATATTCAGCACCAGCTTCTCCCCACTTGATGTTGCTGGGGTCACGCCTGAGGAGGGATAGAACTGTAAGAGCTGCTCCATGAGACACGTGCTTTCATGCCCCAGAGGTGTGAGAGGGAAAGAGATTACTTACTCCTGGAAGATGGTGATAGCATTCCCATTAATTACAAGTTTCCCATTCTCAGCCTTGACAGTGCCCTTGAAGTGACCATGAGTAGAATCATATTTGAACATGTAAACCTAGCAAACAGAGAGAGAGGAAGGTCAGGTACCTGGGCTGTCATCCTCTTATAACACTTGTTTTTCCTGGGAAGCTACTAGAACAGATCCAGAGAAGCCCTACTCGGAAAGGCCCAGAGGGGGCACTGCAAGGCAACTCACCATGTAGTTCAGATCAATGAAAGGATCGTTGATGGCCACCACTTGGACTTTGCCAGAAAGGATGGCAGCCCGGGTGACCAGGCGGCCGATGCGGCCAAATCTAGAGAGAGAGGAAGACACGGGTGTGAAGGCACAACAGGGAACCTGCCAGGCTGGGCACAGCATGCAGTCGCTGGCAGCCTTCCCTCGGGATCATCTGCTCCCTGCCCGGCAGGGCAGAAGGGAGCCCAGCAGCTCGTCCAAAGGCCAAGGCACCCCGGTTAAAGATTAAGAGCGACCCCCACCCCAGAAAGGTCAAGCGCTAAATTTACTGAGGCCCCGGGGATCCGGTTACTCCTCAGCCCGGCACGAGGTCACATCCCCGGGGCCATCATCGACACACGATCCACCGGGCGACCTTTCGGTGGGGGGCTGTGGGGGTCCCCGGGGATGGGGGGGGG
>VZRE01011470.1:65222-96017 GCA_013396775.1 Cephalopterus ornatus
GTCCAGCGGTGCGCCGGTTCCCGAGCCGCGCTGGTCCCCGAGCCTGGGTGCCCCCGGCTGTGGAGAAGTGAGGATGGGGGGGATGGTGAGCCGCCCAGCGGCATCCCGCCCGCCTGCTCCCGCCCCGGCCGGGCCCCAGCACAACCCCGGCAGCGCGGGGGGTCCGTGGTCCCGGCCCTTGCCCCGGCTGCCGGCAGGTGGTGGCCCCACAGCCTGCCCCGCTGCCCCCATCCGCTCGCTGTCTGTGCGTTCAACTCTCCCCTTTACTTCGTCCCTGCCTGCTTGTTCGAGCCCCCTCACTGCTGGCTCTCTCACCTCAGAGCCCCTCCAAATCTAACACCCCAAACCACTGAAGGTCCCGATGCGGTCCAGTTTCAGCCCAAAGCAGCCCCTGGGCATGGCCTTCCAGGCCCAATCTCCAGGCAATGCCCACTTGCGACTGGCGAGGGTCTTGCTCCAGAGGGAAGGACGGGCAGCTCTAGCCCCAGATGGGAGAAAGGGGAGGGTGGAGGAGAACAGCTGAGGACCAAAGCTGGACCCCTCCTTTATGTCCTCTTCAGCCAATGTGGACTCGGGCTCCAGGGGCAGCAACCGTGAAAGGAGCATCTGGGATAAACAGAAGGAAGAGAGGGGTGAGAGCAGAGTTGCCTTTGCTCCTGGCTATAAGCTTTGTACCCCCTTGTACTCCACTGCCCACACCCTCCTTAGGGCTCAGGCAGGACCTAAAGTGATGCCTGTGCACAGCACTGTGCCTGTGACATTGCATCCAGACGGGAGAAGGGCTAGATCACCAGCTCCCACTCTCTAAAATGACTTCGCTGTCCAAAACAGCAGGCAGGCACCTGCTGTGAGCCTCTGCCTGCGTGCAGATTGCCTTGCTCTTGTCAAGCCATACACCTCCCTCCCAATCCTGGATTTGGAAGGTAACAGGCTTCGGTCCTTGCTCCTCTTGTGGATGCTGAGCACCTCTCTGTGTTCAGTCTGCTGTGTGGCATTTCATTTTTTCCAGAAGGCTGGTGGAAAGGATGGACCTGCCTCAAATACCTGCTTGTAAGAGGGAGAGGCAGAAGCAGAGCAGGTTGTGAGGAAGGGGGGCTCCCCATCTGCCAGGAATCCTCTAGATGATCTTTGCTGATTGTATACCCCCAGCACTGCTGGAAGCCTGCCCACAAGGGTTGAGCGGTGCATTGGGCGCAGTAGAGGCACAGCATGGCTGCCCTGGGAAGCAGCCTGTGGTAACCGTTCCACATCTGTCTCTCAATGGATGCTGAGTTAAGGCTGAAGATGCCTTTGTGCAGCTCTTTGCGGTAGCAAGTTAACTGAAGCGGACATGGGCATCTTCAGCGAGGAGTGAAAGTGGTGAGTCATACCAGGATCAGTCTTGTGATTTTAGTTCAAGTCCTGACTACTTCCCTGGAGCTTTCCCAGGGTTATGTGAAGGCAAGGTGTTGGGGCTCAGGTTAGGATTTGGGCAAGAGGGAGCTGGGTAGATTTGAAAGCCAAAAATATTATTGCTGCAATCACTGAGAATAAAAGATTTACTCAAGTGAAGAAGCCTTTAGCTGGCATCCTGACAGGGGCTCTTGGCCTTAAAGAGTGTCTACTGAGTGGCAGTACTGAGCTTAGGAGCAAAAATCCTGGCCAAACAGGATACATCTTCCCTCTGAAATGTCAGAACCAGGCACTGAACATGATGAGAAAAACTGTGATTTCTGGTTGTTGCTGACACAGAGCAGGGTTAGACAGGGGCAGGCTCTTTACCGTTAAACCCCTCTGCAGAGCACTAAAAAGCCTTTGAGTGTTTCCCGTCTTGAAAGGCTGGTGCTCTTTAGGAGCTGGGTTATAAAGTCATCCTAGAGCTGAGGCTGCTGGACTGAAGGGGAGGGAGCAGTGAGAATAGACAGCAACCTCCAGCAGTTGAAATTTGGGACCACCACTCATTCGAGGTTCAAACACAACTTCCCCAAATTGTTTCTCCACTTCTGAAACCTCCCTCAGCTCTCTCCCAGTCCCTCCTACCTGTAGCCTCTCTCCTGGTAAGGACACAGTCTGAACGCTGGCAGAGAGCAGAACCAAGAGGAGGAAAAAGGAGCAAGGCCATGACTGAAGCCCCAGCATCTTCTTCTTGTCCCAGGGCTTGTGGGAGGTGAGGCAGGACATGCAGCATCCGTGTCAAATGCGGTCCCTCGCCCCTCTTTGCCTTTATAGCTTTGGTTCTGGCTGGTGCCTGGCCCCCAGCTCCCTGCTGATCCACCCCCTGGAGCTCCTTAACCTTTCAGCCCTTTTGTCCAGGGTGATATATTTCAGGGTGAGCTCAGCAAGACCCCTTCCTCTAAAGAAAAAGGACACAAAGGTGTTTACTGAGTGTCTGGGAAGACTAATGTCTTCAACTCAGCTCACTCAATGTGAGTTGAGCTGCTGCTGCCCAGGACCTGGAGGTATCTGTCAGGGTCAGGAACAGGGTGACACTTTGAAACATGTACCAAAGGAGGATATTGAAGGCTGCATTGTGTAATGGTATTGAACATACTCCTTGTAGGCAGAGTGCTGTTACTGATGTTTCTCTAATCAGCATGAGCATGAACTACAGCTCAGCTAGCGGTGGGCACACTGCTGGCTGCACAGAGCAGACACAGATTCATCTCTGTGGCAATATGGGCATTTGGTTTTAGTATTTATATTTTGGTGAGACAGTTGGCCTGGGAATGAAGTGCTCCTGCTGCAGAAGGTACAGGACCCTGGGTCTAGTACTAGTGGGCATATAATTTGCAGGCTGGTCGTCCCAAGTCACCATCTGGAGGACTGGGATGAGTTTCCAGAGGAACCGTCACAGAAAAGACCTTGTCGAGGCTCAGCTTGCACTTTCTCAAGTTCAGGCACACAATGGAAGCAGGACGGCAAGGAGCAGATTCCTACCTCCTAAATCTTCTGGCCATTAGTTCCCCCCCTCTGTTTACCTCTCCCATTTTACTGTAGTTTCTCACCAGTTGAACAAGGCAATGAGGTCACTGTTTGGAGACCAGGGTGCAGAAGTCAGCCTGGGTGTGAAGACAGAAACTAATCAGGAAAGTTTGTCAGGGGAGAGGAATGGGGGGACTGTCCCCTAGTACAGGATTAGTAATGGGTGTACTGGGTAAGTTTAACACCACCTAAAATTTCGCGTTCTTCAGTACTGCTGCACAAAGCAGTCGGGTCAAAACTTGACAGGAAGTGTTCTGCTGCCTGCTTTTGTTTATTTTTTACAAGGAAAGAAGAAAATTAGAAAAAAAAGTCTTTTGCAGAGATAAGAAAAGTCACAGTTCAGATATTTGCTCTTTCTCCCTCCATCCCTCTCCCTCCCTCCCTCTCTCCCTCCGTTCCTTCCTTCCGCACTTGCTGATTTGTGGGTCCCTTTCTTCACTGCCCAAGAACCCAGAAAGTTTTACGAACTGTTTTGCAACTGATCCATGAGAAGTGAGTAGGGGGCATCACTCTGGAGCACTGATGCTGGAAGCAGCAGACACTTTGCACAGGTGTGCATCCAGTTTTGTTAGCTTCACCTGATATTGGTGACTCATGTCTGGTGTTGGTTCCAGAGCAATGCGATGCTCTGGTGATCCTGTCCCCTGTGACTCCCTCGCCTGCCCCAGCACACAGAGTGGCTCCCTAGGTCCCTGCTAATGTCCTTCACCGAGACCTTTCGTGGGGAACAGGATTACTTTCATACCAGCCTTTTAATCTACAAAGCACAAGTGACTGCTGGAGAGTCATGGGACGGGCTGTCCATGGGGGCATTCAGATGGTGTGCCTGGGCACAAACGGAGTGTGGGATGTGTGCACGGCCATGTGCCATGTGCTGGGCGCAGTAGGGTATGGAGTATTGTGGTGTGAAAGATTCAGAGGGGTGGAAAAGAAAGGAAGGAGGACACGAAGTGAGCACGTGTTCATTCCACATGCAAGATGTCCCAGAGGATGCTGTTGTGTACTTCCTAGTCATATCTGACCATCCAGAAACAGCTGAGTCAGCCTGCCAGAGCACTCATGCTGCCGGCAGGAGCTGCAGGCAGGTGCATCTTGGGTTGAACGAGCCGGTTGCAGGAGTCAGGTCTTTCCTGAGTGAAAGGTAAGTACCAAAGCAACACCACTTTGTTTTTGATACGAAATGTAGCAGCAGCATGACCTGGCATCCTCTGAATGTGGTGGCCCCCGTACTGCAAGAATGCCAGATATGTGTTTGTAACTGCTCCAAAATTCCAGTCCACTTGCACACAGACTGACCCCTGCAGGGGTGGACCGGCTCTGAGATCTCAAGTGACAAGTCCCCTCCTCAGGTCCAGCAAAAGCTGGGGCTGGTAAGGGGGAAAGAGCCAACACTGTCCCCTACCAAACAAGAAACTTCAGAGACTGCAGAAAATTTGCAAATTTTCTTGCAGATTCTTGTAAATTCTTGCAAATCCAGCAAAACCTCGTTAAATGGTGCTCACTCACTAAGGTGCTGTGATGTTGCAGCTGCTCTGCGTCCCAGATCCCTGCTGGGACTGCAGTAGCACTGAATAGTTGCTCTGACATGTCCTGGCAGTGACTGTGAAGTGAAAAGGCTTTGGCAGACGAGTCCCCAGTTGCCCCAGTTTTCTCAGACTCAAATAGGTTATTGTCCTTCTTTCCTCTCTGATGCTAACAAGTTTCCTCTATAAAAACCCTTCCCCCTCTGATGCTAGGGCACTGATTTGAGAGCTTGCAAGACCACCAGAAAAGTGGTCTCCTGCTGAATCACAATCAGTGTTTTACAAACAGTTGCTTATATAGGAAAGGAGCAGGGCAACTGGAGAGTGGGAGGACTGGGAACTGAGTGAAGTACCCAGAGGGAACACCCCTTGGCCCATGGTGATGGAAAGGGATAATGGTTGCTGCAGGCTCTAGAAGCAAGAGCAATATTCACATTATTCCACTGGTATCATTTGTAGGAAGGAGTTCAAAGCAGCCATGGTCAGGAGTCCCTCAGAGAATGGAAACACCACTGATCTTGACACTGAGTAATCCCACTGCCTCCGAAGCAAGGGAGTGGCATTAGTACTTCAATAGCAATTCCTGGTCATTGTGGCAGTCACCAAAATATCTGCTTGAGAAGAACAGAAGGGCAGCAACCATCTACTTTAAGGAGTAGCCACTGTGTAGCTGTCCAAACCCCTCTTGGGTTTTGCCTCATCTTTCTGCAGGACTTCTTTATCCATGACACAGGACTGCTAATTTTTCCAATGTCAGGAGATGACAGTGAGGAGAAGGGGATGCTCCACCTGAAGAAGTTGCAGAAAGGGACCAACTGGAGCTCCCACTCACTGACTTTCCACTCTCACTTGTCCAGGCAGCACAGTGTCCAGGACAGACCAAAAGACAGGCTGCAAAGCAGTGAAGGAGCCACCGTGTCACTCATTCAGTGACTGCCAAAACCTCCTTCCATCTGAGAAAGGTGGCTGCACAGCGTGAGTTTTTTGCTTCCTCTATCCACCCATTCATATTTCCCATACTGCAGTATTGTCAACATATTATCTCACATATATGCAAAATTGATTGCACAGGCTTGTAAAACCTTGAGCCTGAGCAGACACCCATGTATGCTGCCCTTTTCTTTTTTCATTCCCATATGTGAGTGACAAACCCCGTGGGTGGTGGGGGAATCACGTACCGTGTGCATGACTGTGTCATATTTACTGCTGCCGCCTCTGTCGCCTTCACTGAATATTTTATCAGGGAGGAATGGAGAGAGGGACAATAGTGCTGTAGCTTTCTGATCTTTGTATTTCACGTGATTGTCCTTTTGCTACTGGTGTGCTCTGGAGTTGGAGTGCATCTGCACTGGTATCTGGCTCTTATGCCAGTGGTGGCAAGTGGGCAGGTATTCTCACTCTGCCATGGGACTCAAGTGTGGTGTTTGGTCCACATGGCCCACTCCAGTAAATACACCTTTCACCCTGTCATTTCCCCCCATTCTACTTGTTTCTGCACACATTTAAGATGTTTATGTCCATTCAGGTATTGGCATGAAAAACCATAGGCCCAGGTCAGTGCAAAGCTATGCCATTACTAATGACTTTTTTTTTAAATAGGGATCAAATTAAGCTACAGCAATCTTTTATTGCTAGTTATGCAGCCAGGCCAGAGGGGAACTGAGCAGCATGCTCTACTTCCTGGGTGAACCAAGGGTAACCCCAACGACTGTGGGAACTTGGTAGATCCCCAGAGATCTGCAGGAACATGCAGAGAGGAGGAGGACCCTTCCTGTCCCTGCCCAGCTAGGGACTGGTCTGCTTTTTAGGCAGCTGACAGGTAGGAGGAAATAATTCTGTAGTAATAGCTCTGGGACAAATGCCAACTTGCCTCTGAGACAGGAGGTTAAAGGTTATTTATGTGATTAACACAAAATCTAATTTAGGGCAGTTCAAGGAGTGCCTAGACTGACTTGAACACTGATGCGGCATTCCTGGAAGAAAAGAGTAGGTGCCAGTGTTATTTGAAACATAATTGGATTTGCAGCAAATACATTCCAAAAAGCACAGTGAAACAACCAATGCTATCACTATACTTAGTGACTTGATCAAATCAGAGTTATTAAAAGTTAAAGTTTTTAGCGTTAGGTTGGTTTTGTTTTTTTAAAACTTTTAAGAGATTTATTGAAGTATTGAAGCACTCTAGTCTAAAGTTAACCTTTCTCTCTCCCTCTTTCTCCACACCCCTCAATCCCTCAACTCATCTTTGATGAGATCTGTACAAGAAAAAGATGCAGGTAACTTCCCCTCAGAGCCCTCCTGACTTTTACAGGACAAGAGCTTCTAAAAGGGTCAAACATAAAAAGGCCTAAACCCAGCAAAACCATATTGGTGTTGTGTTGAAAGAAGCTGAATAGCGTATTATAAGCACGTACAAAATGAGAAAAGAATGAGCAGTAGTTTGGCTCTTCTTAGAAAGAGTTTCTTTCAAAGATTTTTTTTTTTTTAATAAAAGCAGCTTACTCTCATCTGCAAAGCCAGGGCAAAATCGGTCAAAGTGGCAGCTATGTTCAGCACTGCCTTTCTTTGTGGAGATACCAAAAGACAGGATTGGAATTGCTTTAGCCTGGTGTTAACTTCCATTTTGTCCTCATTTAAAGCACTGTCATGTTATGGGGTAGTTCAGACAAGAGAAGGCGACTGCTGCAAAGGACGAGTTTTATTTTTAGTTAAAGACAGTGGCAGATGGTTCCCTCAGCGCAGCCGGCGGGCTGAAGATCTGGTGATGGGAGTTGTTTTGGTGGGGGTTTCTTCCTCTCTTAATTCTGCCAATAGCTCTAAAGAGAGAAAAATGTGTCAATAACCAGCACTCCACTGCCTTGAACAGAGAAATCTCCAGGCAACCTCCACAGTGCTCTGAAGCCCATTACCAAAGGAACATCCCTGTTTGGCCAAATCTCTAGTCCTTCTCCCCTTTCACCTTTCAAGGGCACATGCAGGATGCCTTACCGTCCTCAGAGCTGTTCTCCTCATCACTGGAGAAGGTGATCACAGTTTTTTTGCGTGGACGGCGCTTTTGGGCACGCTTCTGGTTTCGGAGGGTGCGAGACTGGGGTGTGACAAAATCTTCATCATCCCTGTTGGCCGGGTTCAGGGGCTGGTGGCATGAACCTGTCAAGAAAAAGGGGGGGAAAAAAGAAAAGAGAAAGGTAGCAGCCATTCTCTCTGGAAGGGTAAGGAAAAATCCCTAGGTGTCTCTAGTGGACTGCAGGATCACAGGGAAGGCTGCAGCCTCACAAAAGGAACGTACTTATTGGTTTCTGCTTGTCTGGCAGTGACACTGGAATTTGACTGCCTTCCTGGCACGTCTCTGTTGAATCCAGCCCTCGGTTACGGGAGGCAGACAGCTTCTGCTCCAGCTCTTCAGCTAGAGCCTGATGGAGATGTAAAACAGCGCAGGGGGGGAAAAAAGAAAAGGTGAGGGGAGGGAAATATTACATCCATACCAGAATTGCCATCAAGTTAAATAAATAAATTGATAAATTGTTAGGGGTGAGTAGTAGTCTGTTTAAAATGGAAAGCTACAGGGTTTTCCAATCAACATATGTAAAAAGCAATCACTTTTCTGGCCTGGACACTTGTTCCCCATCCTTACTTTAGCCTCAGGTTTGATAGCTGCTCTGCGGAATCGAGCCAGCAGAGTTTGGAAACAACTGTAGACAGCTGGATCTTGGAGCTTATCTGCAAAGCAGTCAAAGTTATCCTGCAGCTTCTGAAGGCCCCGTTCTGAGACTGGAAGCAGAGTAAGGCAGTGGGACAGATCCCGGTATTGACGCTCCGTTCTGAGAAAGACAAAGATTGCCATTAGCTCTTACAAAAAGGGGTGTGTGAGGGGTGAGCACATCTCACCTAGAGCTACAGCATTTCCTGCAGGTGCTTCTGCCTTGCAGAGCATGAGATTCAGGTTGTTCTGTTACAGGTCAGCAACAGGGTGCTTTGCCATACACTCGCAACCACCACTGTATTCCAAAGACACTCATTTAGTGTCTGTCAGAAAAACATGAAGGCTCCACTGCTGAAGAACACAGTCACTTGTTCAAAAAGTGTCAGAAGTTATTGCTGACTAGGAAGAGATGACTCAGTGAGGTCAGGACTCCTCTTGAAGGGCCTTATTTCAACTAAATAATAAAAAAAACCCTGGCTACTCATTTTTGCATGTTTGAGATGATCTCAAGCAGAAGCTGTATTTGATGTTCTTTCTCTCTCTCTTTCCTGGCCCAAAAGGGACATAAAGAAGGTCATATTCATTAAGTTAAAAAGTCAACAAACAACAACTGCTGTATCAAAGAAGGACTACATTCAGATTCCAGCAAAAGTTACAGAAAAAAAAACAAAGGGAAAGAAAAACAAAAGCACAAAATATTAATGTATCTCACTGTGATGGAATGGGAGGGGAAAAAAAACGAGGCCAAAGCCCCTATTATTAATATATACAAAGCAGAGGGCCTGAAGTCTGTCCTGCATCTGCCCGCTGAGAATGCTCTGCTCAAACCCAGACAGATGGAGGACAAAGCTGCAGCATCCAGGTATTTCCATCTTTAAAGCCTGAATGATACTTGGCAAGTTGCTCTGTTTGGAACTCCAGAAATGCTGAGGAGGGTGATAGTACCTGCAAAATCTTCTCTGATAAGCTCCTGTTTTAACCTGGAGCGAGAGTCTTGCTTTGGCATTACCACTAGTGTTCATCAAGCTGATCATCTTTGTGGTACAGAAATATCAGGACATTTTACTAAAGGCTAGACACAACTTACACAAAGATAGTTATTTACAAATGCTGTGTGAAGAGCTCACCAGTGTTCCTGGGAAGCAACTTGGGAGAGAGGGACAACTCTCCACTCCAGCTCAGAAAACAAAATCCAAATATTTTGGGAAATATGCAACTCCCTGAGGCAGCTGAGCGGGTCATGTGCCCAGGCACCATGTATGAATGGCCAAGATAAGCAGACACAGCTTAAATCTCAAGGGCAAAGCTACAACAATGGGGAAGGAAAACCACAGGAATGGAGGAAGGCAGGGTGCAAAGCCAGTGGAAGTTAAAATGAAGATATCATTGGAAGTACAAGATAGGGAGGCAGATAAATTTCTGTTATCTTTCTTCTTGGAGGAAAAAAAAAAAAAAAAAAAGAAGTGTACACCTGGGTTACAGCTTGGGGAACAGGCAAAAAGAAGCAAAAAACTCTAAACCCTAAAAAGCAAAATGATATCCCAGATTCATGGGTGAGTCCTGCACTATATACTCTGTAATCAGCACAAGGAGCAATGCATACATGTCTTCCAGACAGAGCAGAGCAAAAGCCTAAGTGAAGCCCTTGAATAACATAATTAAAAAAACCACCTCAAAACAGAGTCACAGGCATAGAATTAGTACTGAGCAACCCATGCACATAGAACAAGGACAGGCCTTTATCAACTGTCTTAGTTGAGATCACCCCAGACAGGACTGCTGGGGAGATCCCAACTTTTCAGTTGAACACACTGATTTCCTAGCTGATCTACAAGGGAATAGCCTGTGGAGAAGGACCACAAAGATACATAAAACCCACACGTGGAATGACCCCTTGCTCAGCTGTAATGCAGATCTAAACTGTCACAAAACATTTCCTTAAGAAAGGAGGGAAGAGGGGCCAATCACTGCCTTAATTTATACATATTTATTCATGTATTTTTAGGAGGTAGGTAGTTAAAAAAACAAAATGGGACCTAATCCAGGTTATGTCAGCATTTGTCACTTTGCCATGTGAAGATTATGATGGGAACCTGTTACAACTATCACATACAAGCTTGTTTCCTCTAACGATTCCTAAGAAGCAAAAGTCCTTGTCAGGAAAATTAAGATTACAACCCAACCTGGCAGTCCGGAATCGCTGACAAAGTTTCTCCACCAAGCTCTCTGTCTGTTTGTCTTTTGTAATATGTGAGAAGAGATGTCTGCAAGGGAAAAAAAAAAGGCGAAGTTGAGAGCCTAGAGAGGAAACTCCATTTCAGGTAGGAGGAGGCTGAAAAGGTGGCAGTGCTGACTTCCTTCCATCCAGTTTTAAGAGCAGGCAACACTTTCGGATGATCTCCTTACTTCAGAAGTTGCACTGACAGACCAGTATGTCTGAGAAGCAGTCCTTCATGGGAGCAGTGTGGCATGCAGCATTTTTTCCCCCTTCAAAACCATTCTTGTGACTTTTCCATTATTAATTTGCTGAAAGTGCGTTGTATTTTGGATCAATGCAAAAGTGAGCATTACTTGGCACTAAAATGGGAACAAAGCCTAACAGAAATTAAATGCTAACGTAATCCCATTTTTTCTTAGCTTCTTGAGGAATAGAGAGACCTGGACTTTCGCACAGTTAAGTACTCGTCCATTTTGCACTATGTCCTCATAGAAATCACTGAATAACTCCTATTTATTAAGAAGGTCCTGCTGTCCTCCATTTCTATTGCACCAACATTTCTCTTAAATTAAGCTCAGTCAGGTTGCCACTGGCCTTGATATAATTGCTCTAAAGCACCTCCTTGTTCAGTCTTGTTATGTCTAAAGCTGTTTTTCCAAGATCCAGAACAGAGACAGCATTCTCAAGAGTCCTCCCTTTGCAGTTGTTCCAGCATCAATTCATCGTTAACTTAAGTGACCAGAACTGTGGCAGCACTCCAGGCAAGGTCTCACCAGCACTACCAGTGCTTCCCTATACCAGAAAAAAACTTGACTGCTAAAGCAGGAAGTGGAATGTATCTCTAACTTGAGCCATTGCTTTACAGAAGAGGTTAAACAACTTTTAAACAGTCAACCTTACGCTTGTTATGCTAGTTTTCATCTCAGTTATTATGACTGTAACTCTCTCACTCTTCAAGTTAGTCCTTTAACACTGATGGTCCCCCCGACTCTCCCTATCTTTTTTTACACCTCCATATTCTCCAGTTTGGCAAGTATCCCTGGAGCATAAGGCACTGCTTCATTCCTAGCCTGTGCTTTTGTCCACCACGGTTTCCAAGTTAAACCAGATCCTCTTCACTTTGGAAGGATTTCATATAGTGCTACATGGGGAAATAGTTCAGAATCAACTACTATTCCCTTTTTTCCCCTTTTGAAGGATATCATGTGGTGTGATAACTGATGATCTTGAAAATTATTTATCTTTAGACTAATTTGATACCTGTCTACTTTGTTAAATCAATACTGCCTTTTCTCTCCTTTGCCAGATACTCTCCCTGTATGTTGTTGGAAGTCAGAGAAGTCCATCTATAGCTTTCTTAACCCCACTAATCACACTTTAATGTGAGTGCTACACTTATTCTCTAAGTCTGTGGTAACACCTCCAGTTTGACATTTATTAAAAATGGTACTGAAAATTCCAAAATTATTTGGGATTTTTCTGCATGCTGCCTCTTGTCTCTCTATGATGGTTTGCTTCAACTTCAGACATTAACTTCCACTTCTACATGTGCTCTCAGGAGCCACATGCTGTATTTCCCAGTATTTCACATTACCCTCCTTAATGACAGCTGAAGGCAAATACCCATCTACTTTTGCCGCCATAAATTATTTTCAGTCTCAATTTCAGTCTCAGTAATAGGCTTTTCTGTGTTTCACAGTTCCTACCTGTCCAAAATCCCATCCCTCTTCTTAAATGCACTGGATTCTCACAGTGCAGTTGAAGGCTAGTTGAAAAATCACGGGAGATTTTATTGTTCTTCTCTTCAGAAATAGCAATACTTTTGTCCAATACTCCCCTCTGTAATCCACAGGGATTCGTGCAACTCAGAAAAACCCCCCATATGGTTCAATTTCAGACATGAGAGGAAAATTTCTGTACTTTACTAATAAAGACATTATTTGTGTTGTCTATGAGCAACCAATAACCTCAGACTGAAATATTCCAATGACGCTATACTATAGAGTACAGTTTTCTTGAAAAAAAACCAAAAACAAACAACAAAACACAAACCACCAAAAAACACCCACCCCAGACCCAAACCTGTAGTTATAGTTACTATAACTACAACTTTACTAAAACTGCTTACAAAAATCCATTAGGCCACCAACATGACAAATGCAGTAGAGTCTTTAAAGCCTGTTGTGTTCTCCCAATGTTGCATATCCATATTCCCACGCATAAAACCAACTATTTTCCTTTTCTAGAGGGAAAATAAATTTGAGTTAGTGGTAACTCTTTGTAGAGTCTCCCCTCACCCCCAACTATGTGGCTTTAAAATCAACTCCCCTCAGCATGAATCCATTTCAAATACAGACTGAAAAAGTCAGATCAAGGAGAACAACTGAAAAAGCACTTTGCATTTATGTCACTAGTTTTATTTCCCTGGATCTGGCACCCCCTTTGCATAAACATAGTCCTGGTCCTAAGAGATTTATTTAGCCTCAGAATACCTCATAATAGTGTGGAAGGATTCCTCCTCTATGTCGCAGTTAGGATTGGAGAGATGACTGATTATGTCTGGAAGGAGGTTATAGACAGCATTACCCTGTGCAGAACACAAGTTTCTACATGAGATACAGAATTATAAAGGATAACTTGACTCAAGCCAATTAAGCTGCCCACTTAAAATTACTTCCTTTTTCCCCATCCCAAATCTACTGTCAGAAAACACCAGGTTTTTGAAATGAGCTGTACACAGCCAGCCAAACCTATCCACAACTACTTGGCTGAAGCTAAGGGGGAAAAAACCCAGCCAACCAACAAGCTGTAACTGCAACCCAGCTCTGCTCTTTGGCAGACTTGGATGCAGTTTCTTTGCTTTCCAGCCTTGTCAGAAGCCAATGAAAAAAGCTTCCTGATAAAAGAAACAGCATTTCAGCTCAAGGAACTGCTTCCCATCTTGCCTGAAAAGGTCCAGTCCATATTCACTTTCCCACTGCTTCTGCAGTTTTGTCATACACACTGCAGAGACAGTAAGTCAGCACAGTCAGGCGGCTGGCTCTGCTTTAACGGAGCAAGCAAAGCTCTACACCACTAACACACCTCTCCAGGACTCATGTCATTCACTGACCCAGCCTCCAACAGCCCTTCCTTGCTCTTGTGAAGTAAGGTCCCTGGTCATCCACTTGCCTTGTTGGAGAGTTCACTGAAAAAGTTCTGAGCCACTCCCACGATTTCCTCATCTGGGTCTATCAGCAGAACTGCCATTTCACTCACTTGGCCCTTCACCTTCACCATGTCTTTGAGGATGAGATGAGTCATCACAAGTCCAGCTGTCTGCCTCACACTTGGGCAGGGGTCCCGCAACCTTGACAGAAACAAAGAGTTACTGCAGGAAGCAGCGGAGTGAGCATCTCTAAGTCACTGATACTCTTGACAGCCTATTCCATAGCCAGGCCTGTTGTCTTCCTGCACCATCTTCAAATTTGGTTTCCTGGGTCATTCTTGCCTTCTGGAGGTCCAGTGTCACCCTTCCACAGAGTTTTCATCACCTGTCCTCTCCCAGCAATGAGTGTAGCATTACCTGGCATAGAGATGTGATGTCCATGGCTCCACCAGGTTGGGGAAGCGGACAGCCAGATCTCCTGCTGCAATAATGAGGTTGGATCTCACACCAGGCAGAGTGGACTTCTCCATCATTGTGAACAGCAGACGCAAGTGGGAGTCACAGAACTCAGAGCTGACAAGATAGGGTACAGGAAAGAAGGGATAGATACCAAAATTCCATCTCTCAGAGAGCAGAGGAGAAATAACAGTTAAAGAAAAAAGTAATTTATGAACACTCTTCTGTGTTTGTTCTTTCTTTGGAAGAGGAGTTGCAACATTTGCTTGTGCTTAATACTAGGAAAGGTGGGAAAAGAACTCTGGCATGGTTCAGTGGTACCTGATCATGCAGAGTTTGCCAAGAGTTAGGGCTGCAGCAGCTGACAGTGCTGAATCGCTGTAGAGTCCAGGGCTGTTGCAGATCTTGAGCACCAGTGGAACAAAGGCAGAGAACAGGTGCTTCCCTAGAGAGTGGGGTTAAATACAGTGAGTGTGAGAGCACTGTTTGTGTATCTTGCTTTAAAAACAGTTAATTTATCCCAGAACTGCTGCAAACTACAGTAATTGGTTGACTCACTTTCACCACGAACAACCACCTCCAGAGAGGCAGGGCAAAGAAACAGCCTACATGGAAACTGACACCAGGCCAAAAATGACTGTTTCTTTCTGAAGAAAACAGCCTTCCTCCTTCAGGATACCCACCATACTTGTTCTTTCACACAGGCAGACAGAGCCAGTGCTCCTTGGTGGCAGCCACTCTTACCATCTAGAAGTTCTGTCTCACAAATATTGTGGATGAGCTCGGCCTCAGTGTCATCAGCCGTGGCTGCCACGAGGCCCAGCTCCTCCTCCATAGTGGTCTCGTTTCCTGTGGTCTGTGCAGAAAGGAAGATTGTAAAAAAGATGTCAGGCAACAATAACCCCTTTGTTCACAAAGTTCTCTTCTCTCAAGTGTGGCGTATATGCATATTACTAGCCACAAAACCGGAATGGAGAACAACGGACTAATGGAGATTTTATAACCCACTTTTCCCCTAAGAACTCAATGAAGTTGTGAAGGGTAGTCCAGGATTTGCCAGTCCACGTGCCACAGAACACTAACCACAGAATCACATAATAAGGTTGGAAGGGACCACAGAGGGTCATCTGGTCCAACCTCCCTGCTCAAGCAGGATCATCCTAGAGCACATGGAACAGGATTGCAGACAGTTCTGGAATATCTCCAGTGAGGGAGACTCCACAACCTCTCTGGGCAATCTGTACCAATTGCTCAGTCACCCACACAGTAAAGTTCTTCTGCATGTTTAGATGGAACTTCCTGTGTATCAGTTTCTGCCCACTGCCTCTCTTCCTAATGGTTGGCACCACCAAGAAGAGCCTGGCTCCATCGTCTTGACACCCTCCCCTCAGACACTTATAGACATGGATAAGGTCCTCTCTCAGTCTTGAGGCTGAAGAAGCCCAGCTCCCTCAGCCTTTCCTCATAACAGAGATGCTCCAGGTCCTTAATCATCTTTGTTGCTCACTGCTGGACCTTTCTTTTACTGAGGAGTCCAGAATGTAAAGAATGTAAAGAAAGCTTAAGCTACCAATGCTACTAAGATGAGACAGACTAAGGACACATCTGGCATCAATACGGGAGTCCTGTACAACTTGAGGGACATTCAAATCCTAAACGCACGAAGTTCAAAGCAGCCTTTAAATTGCTGGTCTCGTGAGCAAGATTATGGGAAACCTTATAATAGCAAGGCAAAAGTAACACAAGGGAAGAAAAGAGACATGGGTGTTGCAGTAGGGACCAAATCTGTATCCAGCTGCTGCTTCTTGGAAAATCTCATAGTAACCTCCTCCTGTGTGGAAAATGGTAGTGACACGAATAAGCAGGTGGATGAGGAAGTGAACTACAGAGTTCTCTGGGCATAGCAATAAGCATCTAATAGAGACTGGATACCTAGGGACACACAGCATTTTTCTCTATTCTTACCCAAGAAAGTCAGCCTCATTACACTCTGGAAAATGTTCCAAGGCAGACCTAACCAGACAGGGCATTTCTATCACACAGATCCCGTTAAGAAGGCTCCTATTAAGCCTTCATCATTACACCTAAGAGACGACTACACTTGACTCTCAAGTTTCTGGATCAGGGTTCCAGAACTTGGGGCACAAATGGGTGTTCTTCTAGCAGCAAATGCAAAAAATTGCACTGGTAAGAAAAGAGGTGATGAGTGAAACTGAAATGGTTACCTAAAGCAGAAAGATAAGCATGGCCAGGACTTCACCCTTCATTCCCTCCCCTCTGCTTCTCCAAAATCCAAGACCAATGTGAGAGTTTTACTGAATAAGGTCACTCAATGACCTCAGCTCTCCCTGTCAATCCTGACCAACATGTGCCTGTTTTACTCCCAAAGCACACATTACCTTGGACCTTGTGCAACCTTAGTAGTGCATTCTCCAGAAGTCAGCTGTAGCTGGGACACTATGAGAGCTGCTCATAGGAAAACCCCTTGGTTCTCACCTGGGATCTCCGCTTCTTTTTGCTGCTGTCAGAATGATTCTTGGTCTTCTCCTCTTTGAGGACACGGCGTCTGCGTAGCTCTGTGCTCACTGACACTTCCAAATGTGCTACCTGCTGCATTGCCACTTGTCCCACAAGGGACACCAGGTGCACCAACATGAATGCGGGGAGACTGGCAGCACCACCAGAGTCTCTGCTGGGAGAATCCCCTGGATCTAAAGGAGAAAAATTACTACTGTTCAGTGTTTATCTAGACCTCTTCCTCATTAGTTACTGCCAAGTCTCACTGTATAGCCCATCTCCATGCTCCACAGACTCCTTCACAGCACTTGCACCCTTCCATGCCAGCACCTCCACTAGCCCCTCAGCTCTATTCTCCAGCAGTTACTCTAGGCCACCCAATTTCAGCACTGGAAACCATAGTTACAGATTTCCTTTATCAGCTTTTTTCTCACCATAGTTCTCCCCATCAGCCTCCTGCAGCTTCTCCAGAGCTTGCTGACTGCACACTTGCAGGATGTGGGCACATATCTCGTCTGCCCCTTCTGCCAGCTGGTAGATGAGTCTAACTGCTGTATCCATGAAGGGGATCCAGTGAGTACTTGGCTGGGCAAAGCCTGAGGAGAAGAGGGAGCAATGTACCACATATACCAGTGACAACACAGGCAGCCCAACCTTATCTCCTCCAAATCTACTGCTGACTTGAGCTCACCTTTACTCAGAGTCTCACTCAGGCAATCAAAGAGCATGTGATTCTGTGGCAGTCGAAAAGGTGCACTATTCTTCTCCATTGCTGGCTGCAGAGAGAACAGACGAGTTACTCACACAAGAACGGCATGTGACATCCCCCCCATGCCCTTCCCAGTACTTAATCTTGCTGTGTGCACAATACTAATCAAACCCCTGCTAGGCCCATGGCAGGGACGCCCAGTACTGCTCTGCAACTAAGCATACAGCAGGGACATTACTGTCACTTTTGAAGGCATAGTGACAGCAGTGGGTGGATTTAAAGCTTGGCCAAATGATGATCCCAGGCCAACAAAGACAGTTCCACTATTTCACCTTAAATCAAAATAACTATTTCGAAATCTCAAAAGGATTCTTTGAAAATCTGACATTATTGACTCTTTCTCCACAATGAATGAAGAGGGAAACCTTTAGAGCATCTACAGGGTCATCAACAATAAGCCAACTATAAAACCCTTGCCTAGGGATACTCCAGAACCAATAAGGTTTTGTTTAAAAGCAAAATACCATCAGAAGAAATAACAGAGGATAAGTCTGGATCCAAGACCATCTCACACTTAAGCTGTTGCATATACTCTGCATCAGTCCCACCACATTTTAGGTTGAGCATAAGATAACCTGGAGAACTATTAAACCAACTATGACAGTACCCAAGATGTCCCAACACATCTGCATCCACCTCATGAAGATATACTTGACCAAAACAGAGGGTTTACCAGCTTTCAGTAGCTGGAAACAAAAACTCTCAATTCACCACAATCTGTCCTCTGTACTGAATTTCTGGTTTGGAGGGTCGGTGGGGGGAGAAAGGAAGAGCTACTATAGTTGGCCAAGTATTTTTAGTTCTGTCCCTTCTCACATACAAACTCAGCTGCAGACTTCAGTCAACCTAAAATTGAATTACATCCACTTACAGAACAGTTAAGAATGTTGTGATACACATTAATTCATGAAGTTCCTGCACCAACATCCCCAGCAGAAGGGGTAAATACAGAATGATGGTGCTGTGTGAAGGAGGGCTGCTTTTATGACAGAACTCCTGAACCAAAATGCCCCAAAGGCTTGAGTCAAAAAAACAAAGAGAGGTTTTTTTCCCAAGTGCATTAAAAAAAAAATAATTATAAATTGTTTCCCAGGCAAAGAAGCCATCAACCATCATGTTGTTCTAAGTACAACATGGACAGGTTTGAAAACCTTTCATGTTTTATATTCTGCTCTACAGCTGACAACTTCTGAATATCAATTAATAGGGAGGGCAAAAGAATCACACCACCAGAAAACATCAGCACAGTAAAGGGCTTCATGGTTGAGAAAACACAAATCAGTTTAGAATTGGGAGTCTGAAGAAGAGAATTGAAAGGAAAACATATTTTCTTGTGCACTGAACTCTTTACTAATTCAATTCAGCCTGTTGCCTAATGAAAATTCTTTTATTACATGTTCACTGATGTGTGCTAAGCTTTCCAGACAGTGCTGCTGAATGGTCTCAACCTACTTAATTCCAAAATCTGTAAAAATTTAATTACTTCTCTCTTCTCTCAATACAAACCCTTTCTCCCCCTTCTTTGTTTCTGGATGACCTCAAGAACAAACCAAGAGTCTCACCTTAGGGTCACTGGCAAGTTTGGAGATAACATTGCATACTTCTTCAGCCAGGCGATAGTCTTCACACGCCTTCTCAGACAACCCTACTGTTATCAAGATGTCCAGGTTGCTACCTATGATCTCTGCCTTCCCTCTGTGGAATGGAAGGGATGGGGGTATTACATGAGGCGCTGCTCAAAGTTTACAGGAGTATGGATAACGAAGATAAATTCTTCTTGTGTCTTCTGGAAGGCAGTGGTTTGAGTAAGAGGGAAAAGAAAATAAAACCCATCCAGTGGCTCAAGATATAGCTATAGGAACAGCAAACAACACTCCACAAAAGCCAGTGTAATCCATACTCTGCTAAGAGATGTGGTTCTCCAAAGTGATCAACACTGGGCAGAGCCTTTTTCGTAAAGAAGGAAGATTCTTTACTCTTTCTTATCAGAAAAGAGCAAAACTTATAAGTGTAAGACAAAGAAAAATGTTGCAAAATAGAAAAGAGCCCAAGAACTCAGGATGGTGACACCTGCCATTTTCTCCCCTACTGTGGGAAACAGAATAAAACAATAACATCATCCAAAAAAAAACCCCCAAACCCCACACCCACCCATTCCCCTTTCTGCTTATGAAAGAACTTTAGGATCATCATTATGCAGGCCTATTTTTGACTGATGAAGAACTGAGGTAGGGACAGTGAGAAGCAATCAGCAGGTAAGTTGAATGCCAAAGGATTACTGGGCTGAGAAACTGAGGAAATGAAAACCTTATAGTGCAGATACATTGTTTTTGCTCTCAGAAAGCAAAACAGATTCACTTCCCTTCGTGCTAAAAGCTCCAGATATCTCTACTCAGCAGCTTCTCACTGTTCTTATTCAAACACAGACAAAGCTGCAGAGCTGTGACACAGTGAACTCTGAGAAGGGATGGACATTCAGAACACAAGGAAAATAATGTCATACTCATTCAGAGGCTGTGCTGGTGAGACCCAGAACAACCATGTTTAGTTCCAGGCTTCGTTACCCCATGATAGGGTTACTATTTTTGAAGTTACAAAACAAAAGGGTTAGCTGACGCAGCACGCACAGTTCTTCAATAAAAATTAACTGCCTGTACATCCTCCCACTCACAGGATTCGACCTGGCCCCAGGCTCACCCTGCCATCATCCCCAGCAGCATCACAGCAGCACGTCGTTCTAGTGAAGAGCACTGAGATTTTTCCATGAATTGCTCCCAAAGCAGCTGGATCACAGCAGGCTTTATTTCATCTTTCCGCACAAACTCTGAGATCTGGAAAAGAAATGCAACTAAAACACTAGAGAGAGGCAGAGGAGCATGGACTTCAAACCGAAGACATTAACTGCAGTGACTACCATTTTAACATTAAAGACATCTAGAATCACAAATGCAATCCAAACCCAGGCAAGGCAGATACTCACTATTTCTTCTAAGCACTGTATTGTTCCTAGCGATGCATCCACCATGATGAGAAAGAGAGAATGCACCAGGCTCTGGGCCTTGGCCCTTTGAAAGGGGAAAAATAATAATGAAGGAAATTAAAGGTAAAGAAAAAGCTACTGTCACAATTACTATCCTATTAGAGAGCTGAGAACATCTATTAGACAACAGAGCTAATCCCTGGGAACAGAGTATTCCTAGCTACCCAGCTCAAGTGCCAATGAGCATGACATGGGCTCAAAAGTCCATTGCCTTGTGCACCGATGCTCCTCCTGGTGCTCAAAGACCCAGCCAGAGGCACTCAGCAGCCACTTCCCAGTTTACTCTCAACCACAAGTCAAAGTACGATTCCCTAGACCATAAGAAACTGAAAATCTCTCTATGAACAATTAAGACCAGAGCTCAAACGGCAGGAGAATTGTCTCCAAGGCAATCATTTAAGAAGAAATAAGCAGTGGGTGCTTTGTATTTCCCTGAGGTACAAATGAGGGTGAGGTATGGTGCATCTCACCAGAGATCACACTTAACAATTATTGTATGTGTATCCAACAGGATTTACAAGTGGGCAAGGGCTAAAAAAATGGGCAAGTGCCAGAGAAGAGACACAGCTCTTCTCCAGTACGAAAGAAACAAGCCTGCAAGTGGTACCCAGCTCCCACCCCCAAATACTCAAAAAGGATAAACAACAAAGACCCCTTAACAATCCTCTCCTCTAACACACATAGAAATTTGTTATAAAAAGATTTAATTTAATTATTTAAGATCAGTTTGACTGAAATCCAAATAGAATTCCGTGTGAAAGCACCTCAATGATAATAACAACTAACCTTCAATAGTGTGAAGCATAAAGAAACAGTGTATTATTGAAAAATCAAGGACACAATAAGGACAGCAAGACACAACACAAACCCTGAGGAATGTGTTGTGTACATCAGAAGCAGAATGCCTACACTTGGATAATGGCACAGGATACATGACTTGCCAAGCAAAAAAACTTGAGGTCTGGTAACAGAAATAAAGCTCCAACTTCAGACCACACTGTATACCATTCCTCTTATTATCCCAATAGGATGAGCAAACTACAGTTATAAGAAGCTCAAAATGGGGAAACAGACATTGGCCAACAACTTAGCCCACAGAGGGTGAAGTATACAAGACTCTTGGACATGGGATGACTCTGTAACACAGTTGACTCCCAGAGGGTTGAAACAGCCATTCAAAAAAATTAGTTAATTGTTGCCAATCAAGAACTGTCCTGGCAAGAGAAACATTCACAATTGATGCCCCTTGTTCCCTATTATATAGGAACCCTACCCAGATAATTTGGGCATATGTATCTTGGGGCAGAGTGCTTTGTATGAGAGTGAAATTTATGAGAACAAGTGTCAGTGCCTGATAAGAGTTTAATTTAAAGTAATTTTCAGCATCTCCTTCTGTAAGCTCTCATATGGAGTTTTGCTGCATGAATTTCCTACACACGAACACTACGACAATCCAAGAGCAGAAGCTCAGCAGTATGTCCTGTAGGAAATCTGGGATACCCAAATATGTAACCTTAGGTTTCAGCTCAGCATGAAGCATGGCAACTTTTAGTTCTCTTCCTGTCCATACCCAATTCCTAACAGCAGAAAGGGGAGTGGGGGGAAGAAGAAATAAAACCCCGAAACAAACACAAAACATCTTCTGCTTAGGAAGGCTCATACCTCTCGGAATCCTCACTGGGGTTCAGATAGAGTTGCCTGTAGGCATTCAGCACGGCCTCCTTAATGCCAGGCTCCTTTGACCATATGAGGGGGAGCATCCTGCGGACTCCAAGCAGTGCCTGGGGCACACCAAACTGCGAGACCGTCACAAAGAACTCAATGGCTTCCTGCACCACTGCAGAGGGAACAGTTGCATTAGTGCAGTTCTTTCCCAATTCCCATTAGAGAGCCCATTCAAACAAATTCACAGGGGTACTGCTCTCATGGCAAACTCTACAAGCACCTAAAGATCACTGCTAAAATCTGCAGAGGGCTCAAGTCAGAATGGGATCACTAGTACACAGATATAGATGTCCCAAAGAAAACAGGCACAGGTTAACAAAATTACAGCTAAATCTCACGTGATATATTCAGGAAAATGTCTGAAAAAGAAAAAAATTCTCTTCTGGGAAACAGTAGTTTTGGAGGGAAAAAAAAGTCTCATGGTCACAGCAGCCAACAGCTGAATATAAGTCCCAGTGCAATACTACAACCAGAGCAACTAAGCTATTTGATGTACAAATGGGCTCTGGAATAATGCACTTGCTTCCAGCTTGACTACTACTGAAATATACTGCCCAGTCTCCTGCTCATAAGACAAGAAAAAACGTTTAGTAAGCCAGCATTCCCAAGAGAGCCAAGGTAGTGATCAAAGAAGCTGTACAACAAACAGTTCATAGTCTGACCTCTGGTTAAGCAGGAGCTTTTACCAGGATAATCCCCAATTTCCAAATCTGAATTAGGACCATCTATCAGAGGAGCTGGTATGCTTTCCCTGCTCCAGTCACACCAGAAGTATAAGTTTGCAACAGAAAAAAAAATTAAATCTTCAAATATTCAATCTTTAATTACAAAGCTAAATGTGAGCACACACATCCCTTAGTACCAGCCCCTCATCCAGCACTGTACTCTCCCCAAATGGAGACAACGTCTCAAAACATCTCCACTGTCCAGACACTGAATTTGCCTTCCTTACACTGCATCATAGGACAACAGGGAGATGGAAAGTTAGTAAAGTCTGCACAGCCAGAAAAAAAGCCCCACAACCAAAACCCAGGTGTTTAAGTATCAGGTAGGGGCACTCTCTTGGCCTTGAACTTCAGATGACCTGTAAAGACACTGAACTCAGGAGTTCATTTTTGTGTGTAACAGCTGTACAACAAACATTCACATACCTGAGACAGAGTTTTCATACATCAGCTTGCTAATCAGGTTCAGAGCTTCTCCGATTTTCACTGAGAAGTTGTAAGCATCTTGCAGGTATTGCACCAACATCTCCTGTTTGATCAGCTCTGTTTGAGACTGCTCTTCCTCTACAACTTCTTTGGTCTTATGGCTACCGTTGTCACTTGGAGGATCCTCACTGTTCTCTCCTGGGCATGAACCTGCACAGCACACTTGTTTGTGAACAGTATTGAAGACACAAGAGAAATAGGCACGGTTTAGGACATTTTAACCTTCTCTCCCCACCACATAGTGACACCTTCCATGAGCCAGGATACAAAAGTCCAAATTCTGCCATCAGATCTGACTACAAAATCTCAGCAGGCTCTAGGGCAAGTTCCAGTATTACAATGAGGTGCTCCACAGATGTGACAGCTTAGTACAGGGATGTAGAAAGGCCTGGTCCAGTTAGGGTAAACTCCATTAAAATGCTGAAGGGGTTAATCTGAACTTGACAGCTCCCCAAAGATGGATGAGGCACTAAAAGGGAAGCAGGGCAGAGCAGGGAGAAGGCAAACACTACTACTCCCTAGCAAAGTTTGTGCAAGTGTGGAAAGTTGACAAAGTTAAGAAGATTTTTAGACAGTAGACTTCTGATAGAAATGTGGTCAAGGGGATTGGCTAAGTAACTTTATGCTGAAAAAAATACCAAACAAAGCACAGGTAGTCTTGAAAATACACTCAGAGGCTCAAGCCCCAGATAAACAAGACTTTGCTTGAACCAGATTCTTGGTCAAGGTTAAGCATTATGTGCCACCACCTGTTCAGGAAGCAGAACTCCTGACTAATGCACACAGGACGGAAGGGTGTGAGTGGGTAACACTGGCTTCACTCCCCTCAGCAGATAATACATGAGGTAAAACATCAGAAATGCACTTCTATTGGGAACATGGAACTGTTTTGATCAGAAATGAAGGCCACTGTGATCCAGCCAAAACTCGATAAGTAAGTGATCCAGAGATGGTGCAGCTCTACGAGCCGTCAAATACACATAAAATGAGCCCCACAGGTCAGAAAGGAGCAACAAGGCATTCCAGAGGGTTTTGGTCTAGTTCTGGCATCATCCTGGACTTAAGGAACAGACAGAATGATCTGAAATAGTTACCTGTGTAAAGTCTCTCCAGAACATCCAGGATTGTTGCCTCCTCATTTTCCTCCACGGGGCCATTGAAGGGTTCCTTCCCCTGGAAGCGACACAGGGCCTTCTGCGTAAGGCGGGCTGCACTCCTGGACAATGACATTGCCCAAGAGAAGAATATCAGCAACCCATCAGGGCAGAACACAAGGGAAACCTTCCAACTTTGCCCTGAACACCGGGGAAAGCAGCTCCTACCAGCATCTTGTGCTGGGTGGCCATGTCAAGTCTCTTCCTACAGATCAATGTTATTGAAAATCCCCCCTCCACCCTGGAGCTCAAACCTTGGGATAAACACTCTCAAACTGCATTACTTGTAATTCAGCTTCCTCAGCAGCCCAGTGATTTGCTCCACTGTACTCTCCACTGTTTCCTCAACTTCTAGCACCTCCTCTTCCTGCAGTGGTTGAAAGAGCTGCTGTGTGGCAGCCCTAACTTCTGGCAGCATTGCTTTCCACTCTTCCTCTGGAGTGATCACTGGAGCTACTTAAAAAACAGAAGGAATGAAGAACTCAAAAACTCGAGAAAAACTCACATGGAACTTAGGAATTCTACTTCCCTCGCTCCCTCCTTCAGCAGGCACTGTTTCCATTGCTGACCCCACCCAGACTACAATAAGAATAAGACAAGAACTTTAGCATAACAAAGAAACCACTGAAGGATAAAAAAAAAAAAAAGGCAATCATTTGTTTTTATTTATAATAATCATTTAAATTAATATCTGACCAAAATTACGGCTCAAGCAGTCCTTGAGTGGTTGAAAATGGAAACCTGGGAAGGTGTTCATAGGTATTTTCAGTTCTTACCCTGAAAATAGGATATTTAGCTACATGGACTGTTGATCTAGACATGGACATTACTATGATCCTTTTATAACACCACTATATGAAAAACTGTTCTGAGTTTAATACCCGTTATCTGGTCTCACCATCTCACACAGGTAAGATCTGAGACAAAAGCCATCACAACCTGGGAGCAAATTTAAAATGAGGAAAAGTAAATTCTGGACTGCCCTGGAAAGGGGAAAGATGAAGAAAGGAAATTACCTGCTGTGGATTTGAGACGGTCCCTCATTTCTTGCAGTTTCTGCACTTCTTTCTTCAGTGGCTTGTCCAAGTCAGCACAGCTTAGCTGAAGATGCCAGAAGAGAAGAAGAAATATGTTACTTATTCTTTTTTTTCTGAAATGCCAGAATTTTCCTTTCTCTTCCACTCCCTGCTTTAGTTGTTGATCCCCATAGATAACCCTGCTTTGGGAAACTGGAATAGTAGACACTGGCCCCGATCCTAGAACAGGAACTGATGCAAGTTGCCAGTCTAAGGCTCAGAAGCTCAGAAGGAGATGCAGCTAAACAGAGAGCTGCAGCTCCATGCAGCATATTCTAAAAAAATAATTCTGATCCTAAGGAAAGAAACCCCACAGTGGATTCAAATAAAACTGCTGCAGGTTTTTACCTCAATCAAATACATCCCTCCTGGCCTTCAGTAAAGCTACCAGTTACACTAAGAGAGAGAAGAGCCTGAGACTACAAGATCTGAACCTGGGAAAAGGACAAAGCTTCCCACCTGCACAGTCAAAAGCTATGCTGTCCCTCCCACAAGACAGAAAGGCTGCTCCCCAGGCTATAGCACACTGCAGATACTTGGCCTGCAAACAGACATATGGCATATCCATCACACTAATCAGAATTACCTTGCAGGAGAAAGGGTTGTTGGACAAGAACGCAGCCAGGAGCTGGATTGCATTTTTAACTACTATGACAGATTTGTCATTGAGACGCCCAACAGCCAGTGATACCACAGACTGGAACTGAGTCAAAGGCAGGGCCTAGCACACAATGAGAGCACAGACAAAGTTATCAAGGAGGTTTAGAGATTTGAGAAAAGTTATTTTACTGCAGATGTATTCACACACTAAAAGGCACAGATTATAGATTTACAGAAAAGCCTAGGTCTGAAGGGTATCGTCTGGTCCAGCCTCCACTGAAAGCAAGGACTTAGGTTATACAGGGTCCTGCTGACTCAAGCCTTAGCATATCTAGCAAGGGTGATGTTCTCCCATATCAGTGTCCAAAAAGAGGCTGCATACTGTGCTCTTTCTTCTAGCTTGTCCCAGTAATGAAAAGCACCATTTAATATCTGCTCCCAGTTCCCTCACCCCTAGATGTCTGGTCTCTTGGGAAAAAAGAAATGCAGACACCAGAGTACACAGGGATAATACCTTTCTCTGTTAAAACTTTAGTCTCTGCAAACAAAAGGCAAGGTGGCAGAAATTCCCTCGGAAAACACAAGAGGGGAAGGGATGACTGAGGCAACACCTTCTCCCCAGCACAGACTTACCTTGCACTGAACGATTCGAGTGAAAAGCTGCAGCACGCGGCTGCGCACAAAGCTATGGACGTCACACACGTGGGCCTGCAGCATACTCAGGAACTTGTCCCGGGTACCACGGGCAGCTTCCTCCAGCTGGTCACCATTCAGCACCTGCATCAGCGCTTCTGCCATAGCTGCCAGAATGGCATTTCGCATCATGTAACTCTGCAAAGAGTAGAGTTGTTGAACCAGGAACAGACAAAAAGACATGACTTGATATGCCGAGGGATGGCCCAGAGTTTGGGCCTTCCAAGTCCCAGGCTCCAGCCTTAAGTGAGTTTTTTTGTTATGGACATCATATTAAACTTGGATGAACATAGCTGTGCCTGCAAGACAGAGTAACCTATCCTGTGCGGACAGGCCAAGGGAGTTGGTGTTGTTCAGACTGCAGAAGAGAAAGCTCCAGGGAGACCTTATAGCACCTTCAAGTTCCTAAAGGGACTACAAGAAACCTGGAGAAGAAGTTTTTACAAGGGCAAATAGTGATAGGACAAGGGGGAATGGCTTCAGGAGTAGGTTTAAATTGGATATTGGGAACAAATGGAGTAGGTTTAAATTGGATATTGGGAACAAATCCTTTACTGTGAGGGTGGTAAAATACTGGAATAGGTTGCTCAGAGAAGCTGTGGATGCCCAGTCCCCAGAAGCGTTCGAGGTCAGGTTGTATGGAGCTTTGAGCAACCTGGTCTAGTGGAAGGTGTCCCTGCCCATGGTAGGAGGGTGGGAACTAGATGACTTATATGGTCCCTTTCAAAGCAAACCAGTCTATGATCCTAATCCAACACTGCTGTCCAGCTAGGTCCACAGAGGCCAAGAACTGACATGAGAAACATTTAAGGCTTTTAAGGGCAGTTAAGAGAAGGTAACACAATGATAAACTTGTTAAGTACTGAAGACCAAGAGACAACAGCTGGGAACTCAGATCAGTAAGCAGTCTCCCATTCTCTGACATCCAAGCGTGACAACCAGGCAGTAGACGTCATGGGTTATGTTTTGTTTGCATCATTTAGGTAATGGAAGAACCTATTCCAAGGGGCAGGTTTTGGCTACCTGAGCTCTGCGAAAAAGGTTCTATTTTCAGACAGAAAAACTGGATAGCAGCACCTCCACCACTTGACTTCTCTGGACAGGTAACAATGCAGAATCGTACCTCCCCATCCAAGTGGTGCAGGAGAACACTCATGTTGGATAGCACCTGAGCTGGAATCTGTCCGGCCAGTTCAGTTATAAAAGTAGAATAAGCCTTGACTCCAGAAGCCTCACGAGCCAAATCCTGCGGACATTTCTGCCCTATTTCCCTGCAAAGAAAGATGAAACAAGGAGTGGGGTGCCTCAAGTTTGCTAGGAATAGAAGGACAAGCATCAAAGTATTTCTCTCACCTCAGCAATTCACCCACCAGGCTTTTCAGACCATACTCTTTAGTCCAGAGGCTCACGGCCTGTGCAAACACTGGGGCTACATGTTCAAAGTGCTGCAGCATCTGTGTGATCTTCAGAGTGGCACCTTTCACACGAGACAATGAAGAAAGAGGTCAGGGAAAGTAGCTGGAAATGGCTTCAGGAAGAAGGCAGAAGAGCAGGAACTCACTGAACATTTGACTGCAGTGAGTCAGAGCTCCAGCAAGCAGATGTGTCACAGCCTCCCGTGTGGCACGATACCTCTGAAGACCAATACTTGGATTCTCCAGGATACGGTAGCAGCTTCCCATCATTAAGCTAAAGCCACAGAAGACAGACAGCAAACCTATCACAACTAGAACCAACATCATTCTACCACACCATACTAAGCAAACTTTTCTATCAAACCAAAGAGATTCTCCAATATCCTCTAAATTTAGCAAACTACATCTGAATTTTTGAGGAAAGGAAGTGGTTCCTATTTTGCCTCAAGCTGGTTTCCTCAGTTTCCCAATGATCTGCACCCTCCAGATGACTGTAATACCACCTCATTGGTAGATTTAATATTTAACCCTCCCTTCCAGAGAACTAATCACTCATCCCACCTCTACATCTGCTCCATCCCATACCTGACAAACTCTTCTTCCACCGATAAACCACCCCAAAGCTGACGGAGATCCAGCTGGAGCACCTGCGTAAGCAGCTGTAAGACTGGCTCCCTCTCCTCTTCCCACAAGGATCCAGAAGTCTTGGCATGGTTCTTCTTGTTCTAGAAAGATTACACAATGTGATACACCAGCAGCTTGACAACAGAAAAAAAATGAATCACCAACCTCTTCCCTCAAAAATAAATGTCTGCTAATTCTACAGCATTAAGAGACACACAGTGATATGCACGAGATCACAGAATCACACTGGACTTTCCCAAACTCTTCTCTCCCAGCTCAAGCTGCCCCACTGTCCAGTGCAGGTCACAGCTGGCACCCACGGGCACCCAGACCGAGGCCAGCACTGGTGTCTCCCATGGTCTAAGGATATACCTGCATCTGCTGCCTTCATCTCCTCCCACAGAAAGGAACTCATGAGAAAATACTGGCACACTAAGTACCAGCCAGAGAGACAGTGAAGAGCAAAACAGAAAGGCCTGGGCATCTGAGTCCCTGCTGATGTTTAGGCACGATTGTCCATTTGTTTTCCATGCGTGGTTTCATAGAAACACCAGAGCTCCACCTTATGCACTGCTCTGGCTGGTATCAGGCTTAAATAAACCCAGCTATAACATCTCACAGATGTTCAGCAAGCTTAAAAATTTTTCTGACTTTTATCATCTAGTTTTTCTCCCAGTTCCATCACCTACCTTCCCACCAAGATCTGCCTCTGACAAACTGTTCCTGTGGCTTTCCATTTCAAAGGCATTCACCAGGGAAGTCAGCAAGTAGCAGTTCATCTTAAGAGCATTGAGGTGAGCAGCACGGTCTGCATGGCTCAGCTCAGAGTCACTCAGAATGCCAGGAAGTTCATTGGAATGACGGGACACCACTGAAGAGAAGCAGAAAGTCGTGAGCACTCCTCGCCAGGCCCCTCAGCCATCCTCTCTTCTGGAGGCTTAGAGCAGTCATCAGATTACCAAAGATGTGTGCTCACATCTCACCAGCTGTAACACGGGCTGCCCCCTGCAACCCAAACCTCAGACACACTGTCTTATCCTATCCCCACAGCCCTTTGTCAGCTCCGAGAAACACTCACTCTGAGCTGATGCATCCCGAAGACATATTTTCCAGGGATGTGGGCTGGAGGATTTTCTGTCGGTCTGCCCTTACAGCGAATATGCACAGCTCAGCATTGTCCACCAAGATTACAGACCCGTATGACAGGAGTGGGCTGAGGGTGCAGCCCAGCTGGCCGAGTCACACTAGCCTTTATATCATCACTGAGCTGCCCGGGGAGAGCAACCTCTCCCTTAGTCCTGCTTCGGCCAGAAACAGTGGATACCCACCGTTCACCATCAGCTCCAGCGCGTCCTCCTTGACAGCGGTGTCCACGGTTCGGAAGTGGCTGTGGGGCAAGCACAGTGCGTGAGGGCAGCGGGCAAACAGCGCCTGGCGGAGGGGCGAGCGCCCGCCTCCCCGCTCCCCCCTGTACTCACTGGTGCACGCTGTACACGGAGTCGAAGTGCTGCAGCACGGCCAGCGCGCCCCGCGCACGGAAGGCGGCCCGGAAGGCTGCGGGAAAACACGGGGAGGGGTGGGGGGGACACGGCCGTGAGCCGGCGACAGGACCGGGCCAGGCCGGGACTTGGGGTGCGGGGACAACTTACCTGCGAGGGCGGGCGGCAGCTCGCGGACGGGCAGCACATCCCGCACCACGTACTGGCCGCGGCCATCGTCCCGCAGCAGATCGGCGGGGGCGAGGGGCAGCTGGAACTGCGGAGCCGCCGCCGCGCCCGCCATGGCCGCCACAGCTCAAAACAGCGCGCGCGGGCTGCGCTTGCCCCGCCCCCTCCACGGGCCTATCAGCGCCCGGCGGCCCCGCCGCGCGCCGGCGTGGCGCCCAATCGCCGGCCCCCTTGCGATCGCGGCCGTTGGCCAGACGTCACGGGCGCGTGCCCGCTCCCCGGCGGAAGGCGCCGC
>VZRE01011470.1:99497-117194 GCA_013396775.1 Cephalopterus ornatus
TCCCCGTTCCTCCCCCTTCCTTCCCTGTGTCGCCGTCACCTCCGTGCGGCCCCTCTGCACTGCCGCACCCGCATGCCCCCGCGACCGATCCCCGCAGTCCCCCTCGGCTTGTCACTGCTCCGGGTTCTCCAACGAGCCCGCCTGCTCCCGTCCGCGGTGATCCAGGGAAGGTGCGGGCCCGCGGGGCTGCCGCCAGCGCTGCCCCAGCCTGGGCACACGGGACTTCGTGTAGATTTGGGGAGTTGTCTCTCGAGCGGCCTCTTTGCCCATGTGTGTCTCTCCCTAGGTCTGACCCAGCTCCGCAGCCTGCTCCCGGGGCCCCCGAAGGGGGAGCCCCCGAAGGAGGAGCTCCTGAAGGGGGAGCACCCGGTGCGGGCCCCCCCGGTGCTCCCCCTAATCTGAGCAGTAATCGCCGCCTGCAGCAGACCCAGGCCCAGGTGCAGGAGGTCAGTAGCTCTGCCAGCCCTGCTGGCTTCCCACTGGACGCCTGGACTCTTCTCCCACTGCTCTGCAGCAGCGATGTTCTTAGCAGGTTTCTGTCGCTGCGGGGGTGGCTCTTCGTGTCACGCCAATGCATTAACACTTAAACATCTAAAGAGGCTGGAGAAGAGACTGGTTTTTATTTAAAAGCTGCTTAATTCTAGATATGACTTCCAAAGAGCAGGCTAGTTAGATATTTTTTTTTTTTTTAGTACTTCATATCGTGCGTCTCTTATGGAAATAAAGCTATACGGCATCCAGGACAGCTCTTAATCCCTGCATGCTGCTTCAAGGGAACAGTGTGTGTGCGGTGGGATGTGGGGGGACCTTTGCCTGGCTTCCCGGGGTCAGTGCCTGCAGCTTGGCTGCTGCCGTGCAGTAGCGCCTTTGTGCCTCACTGGGGCAGCAACACGAAGCTCGTAAGTTGATTTTGCAGTTACCGGGGAGTGAACATATCATTCCTGTCATGAGGAGAGTGGCTTTGGCTTGCTGCTGGATTTGAGAGCTTTTAAAAGCAGGTGACAATAGGGGCCGAAGACCTGCTTTAAATGTTATTTATTGGCCGAGTTACTCTTCTTACTTTTTCAACTGTCTTTACCAATACAACTGCTGCTACTATTCTTCCTTCTGCAGGTGGTTGATATAATGTGTGTAAATGTAGACAAGGTGCTGGAACGAGACCAGAAACTGTCAGAGCTAGATGACCGGGCAGATGCACTTCAGGCCGGTGCCTCAATATTTGAAAGTAGCGCAGCAAAACTCAAAAGAAAGTACTGGTGGAAGAACTGTAAGGTGAGTTTCCTAGTGCTATGATCTCCTTCAACAGAAGGAAACCGGGCTACTCCTCTCCTGCAGGGCTTTGCAAATATAGTTGGGGCTGAATGACAATTTCAAATGCTTAAGATTCTTTCACTGTGGAAAGACTTTGAGGCCTTGGCTGTCGTGCCTTTAGAGCCTCAGTTATGTTCTCTGGCCATCAGGGAGGATGTGGACTTGTCCACCTGTTCTGAGTATTACTCTTTGACAATCTTTTTCTCCAGATGATGATCATGATGGGAGTGATTGGTGCCATTATTGTGGTGGTGATTGGAAGTAAGTACTAAAGGGCTCAGGCTCAGGGGTGAAGAAACACCAACTCTAGACTACCTTACTTTTTCCGTTTTGGTTTGAGATCTCAAGGGTCTTAGATGCATAACTGTTAACTTCAGTCCCTGGGGAAGGGAGGTGGAAGTGCTGGAATTCCCTCACTTACTGCAGAAATAGCATGCTTTACATAGCAAAAGAAGGAATTGGGGATGCCATCATTGTAGAAATGGGAAGTTCTGCCTGCAAGGTCAGGTAAAACTGTAAGTATGAGGGGCCTTTTCCCTGGAGTGGGTGGGTTGGCAAGTCCCTTCCCTAGTGGGTAATTTGGAGGTCTCTGAGGAACCTTTGGTGTAACTTGCCCTTTTGTTCTTTCCTTTTTTTTCCTCTTGCTTTGTCTCCAGTCTACTTTTTTACTTAAATGTAGCTCCTTCAGTCTGCAACCTACTGTCCCCTATCACCTTGCCTGTCTGTTCTTGCCTCCAAATCTTTCCTTCCCTTCCCTTCCACCTAGCTTCTTCATTGATTTCTTTATTGGTTTTAATCTGTCTTCTGTATAGGACCCTGAGCCGCTTACCAAACATTGCTAGACTTTTCAACAGTTGCTGCAGCTTTAGGGAGGGTCCTCTAAGTTTAGAGGAAAGGGAAACAGGGAGGAGTGGGTAGCTATTTGCTTCTGCTCTTCTGCAGGGAATTTTGAGGGTTTATTTTTGGCTGTGAGCTTGTCAAATAGTGCCTGTGTGAACTCTTGCAAAATAAGAATGCCTTAACGCAGTGCCTTTGGGGATGAAGGACTTCAGCATGTGAGATTCTTTAGTGTTCTGCCTAAAAAGAGTGGCAGCGTGACTTGAGCTTTTCATTGAGCTTCTGAAATAAATGCTAGTTAGTGATGGCCAATGACTCTGAGCCATCTGACTAAGCTAGATGTAGTGACATAAAGTTCTCTAGCTATGGAGACACGAGCACTTAAATAACTTATTCTGCCTGTCCTTATTATCAGATGACTTGGTGTCAGAACATGGCCGTTTCAGGTTTTATAAAGGAGAGCCTACATGATTACCTCAGTCAAGTGCAACAGGCTAAACACAGTTAAGTGAAAGGAGCATTGTTATTATTTAAAAGGCATGTGTAAGAGTAAAGTCTCTCTCCAGAAAGAACAAAAGAACAATAATTAGTCTGGTGGGAGTTGTCAAATATTCCTTTCATCTATGCACACACAAGCCAGGATACTGTAGCTTTCTACTATCTCGTAGCTTTTTAGAAGGAAGACTTTGGGGTAATGGCAGAATGGGAATGGGTGTTTTGCTTTTGTGTTTCTGGGTTGAATGTCAAATGATGCTCACTGCTGCAGCAAGTGGAGATGAAGGGGGCTGGAGGTATTCCAGATGAAACTGAATGAGCTGCACAGCTTTTTGATTAAAAGTATCTGTTCCATTTCTGCTGCCACAAACACTAACTTTCAGCAGGAGTAGGAAAATACTTGAAATGGTTACCTGGGGATTCAAAGGGAAATGCTGCTTTAGGCATGGATATTGCAAAGTAACATCAGATGTTTGGCAAATTAGGGTCTCTAGAGATCTATCAAACTGAAATCCTCCTACTTGCTATGGGTTCTCCTGAATTTAGATCCAGGGTGGTCTCTTCTGTAAGTGAACTTGCAGTGTGGAATTCTCTGTCGTTCTGTGAGGAATCCCCTTGTTCTTCTCCATCAAAAGTAACAAGAGCTGTGAATTGCTTCAATGTGTTGTCAGACATAGCATTAAATGAGCTACTCTGTTTCTGTAGAGTCTTCCAAGGAATGTGTATCTTGTGTTTTAATTTTTTTAATTTTTTTTTTTTTACAAGCTGAGTTGTAGCCTGTAATCTAGACTGGAAAGAGGGTGCTCCTTTAACTTGGAAAGCTCTGCCTCTGTTCTACAATACACTGGAATCTGTTTAGACTTAAGAGGAGGTGGGGAGAACATCACCAGAGTTCCCAGATGGGAGCAAAGTACAAAAGATGGGAGGAGCAGATGCTTTTTGTTTCATTCAGTGTACTGGGGAAGCCCTTTTCTTCCTCACAGGGCATCTGGCAAGGGGTTAGGTTTTGCATGCTTACTTCCATGTCCCAGCATTTCATTTGCTCAAGTTCATCTCCCTGCAATTCCATTCCTCTCCACCTCGGAGGAGGGCAGAGATGAAGATCTGGAGTGAAGCAGCCCACGTCCCCTGAGCACTTCCCTAATTCCCTGTGGAACTGAGATGTGATGGATGGTCAGAAGTGCATCTACTGAAGAGGAGCCAGGGCCTGCTTGTGCTACTTACTGCTGTCATTTTAGGGGGTAGGCATAAAAGCTTGAGGCCCCCAGACCAGCAATTCTCTCAAACTCTTGTAAACAAGCCTTTGGTGCCCCATTCCTCCTGTCTCTCCGGGGGCTGGGGTTCCCCCTAGGCTGTCTCTTTCATTTCTTTCTCTTAGATGTTGTATGTTGCCTTCTCCTGTGCTCCCTTTCCCCTCCTGTGTCTCTCTGCATGGGCAAAACAAATCACCAAGGCCCTCTGAGTAAAAGCGAGGGACTCTGCTGCCCGCTGCATTACAGCCACTTACGCACGTGCAGTTTATTTACTTCATTTATAAACACAACTGTAATCTCCTCTGGCATGTTCTAAAAATCAGCTCATGTACTTTTAATGGTCTCTAAGAACTCTAAGAAACACAATTCACCACCTTACTGAGTCTGTCTGGTCTGTCAGTGAGTGGGGTTGGGATGCCAAACTGTTTTTGGAATTTTTTTTTCCCTTTTTTTTTTTTTTTTGTCACTCCCATAGCATACACATACCTGAAGTTCTGGCCCTCAAAGAAGTGGCTGGTTTTCCATTGAAAAAATGATGGTAGTCCCAGTTGTGCTGGACTGACTTGGGTAAGTCTGTAACAAAATGTGTGAACCAGCAGCTCTGGGGGAATAGGCTGCCCAAGCCAACTCTACTTCCAGCCACCAGACATCCAGCTGCTGTGTTCTATTCAGAGGACTACCCTCCTGTGCATTCGAGTTGTTTTAGTGTTAGCTCTAGCTCTCAGGCTGTATTGTCTTTGGGTTCCAATAATCTCAGATCCTTAAACCCAGAAAACAATTCTCCATTGGTGTTGGAATATAAGTTCAGGATCCAAATGAGCTCCAAGAGTAGAATCCTGTTCACAGCATATCTTAGAGCATGACTGGAATAAAGGTAAGTGCCCCATTGTTTTGCTTCACTGTACACTTGAAACTCATTAAAAAGAAATGACAGATCTTTGTCCTGTGCGGACTTATTTTAAAATGAGGTACTTGTGCCCTTATCTGCCCCGACTGTTACAAAGGTTAGGTTGTAAAACAGTATTCCCTGTAGCTTGGAGTTCCCTTATGATCAATCTTTGTCCAGTCTTAAACATCACCAAAATCATACCAGAACAATTCAAAAGGGTGAATATGGAGCAAGGCAGCTAGACTAATTCTTCAAAGATGAAAGCTTTCCTGGGAGAGGAGGGTGTCTGGACTGGCTGGTGGATTAAACATGGATTAAGCATGTATAGTCGAAAATTTCACACAGTTCACACCTGCACAACCTGAACGAACTAGTCATGCTACAATTCCTGCCAATTTGTATGTTGTCTTCCTGTCAGTTCTCAGCCTCATTCATGCAGGGGGATAGGGAAAATGTTTCTTAGGACAGATGCATTTTTAGACTGTTCACTATGCAGTCTCAAAGTCTCTAGCCAAACCTGGGGACCTGAATGTTCATTTTCCAAAGCTGGCCAGCTGCTCTGGAACACAGAGCTGGAGCTGAACATATTGCTGAAAGTTGCCCCAGGGTTGAGCCCGGTTCATGAGTCATGTTGTGGATGCTTGCAAAGAGTTGCATGTTTAACCATAAATCCTCTGGTAGGTGTTGGAAATTCTGTGCTCTGCTGGGACCTCATCTTCTGAGGTGCCATCCTTTAACGTTATCAGCGTTTCTGCTGCTCCTGCAGAGTCTGTTAACCTGGACAAAACATGGTTTTAAATGTGCTCTAAAAGCTTTGGGAGAATGGTTCTTCATAGGTCTAATTAAAAATTCACACTCTGCCTTTAAATATGGAACACATTTAACAGATTGGAACAGATTGCCCGGAGAAGTTGTGGATACCCCATCCCTGGAAGTGTTCAAGCCAGGTTGGCTGGAGCTTTGAGCAACCTGGTCTAGTGGAAGGTGTCCCTGCCCATGGCACAGGGTTGGAACTAAGGTGATCTCTAAGGTCCCTTCCAACCCAAACTATTCTCTGCAACATGCAGCTCCCCTATCAACACTCTCATCCTGATGTCTTTAGATTTGGTGGAAGAAAAGCCTCAACTATACTACTCTTAAATGGATATGCCTTAAACCTTCATATTTCTAGATGCCTGAAGTGTTGCTCTGGCCTTTCCTGAGGTCTCTGGGCACTGATCAAAGCAGGCTGCAAGTTCCCATCAGTGGTGGGGTTTGTGCTCTCAGCTGGAGAGTAACCAAATGATGGTGGGGAAAACAGATTTTTCCTCAGAGTAGAAATGTAGCATCAACATTTCTTTAATGGACCTAGCTTTCCTGTGAAGGGACAGAGGTCTGTGCTCTGTTGTATCCGCTGGGGTTGGAAGCCTTAACTTGGTGAAGAGAAGCAATAACGGGGAGGTATAGAGGTTTTATCTTTGTTCTGACCTCTTAGCAAATAATTACTCTCTGAGATGTAACTGATAAAGATCTAGGTTTTACAAATGGGTAACACAGCTGTGACTGTTGGATACTTCAGCCTCCATACTTCTGATAAACTTTGACCTATTTTTTTGCCAGAGATAGAGTCCGATACCTATTCAGAACACCCTTATTTTCTCAAATATGCTCAGCCCCTTAACATCCTTTCTTTCCTTTAGTGCACAGACCTACTAAATGCTCTGCAGAATCCAAAATGGCACTTTCTTTTCATGTTCTTTCCTGCCAAGCTTCTTTTCCAAAAGACTTTGTACTATTTTTTTTTTAATAAATTTGTTGTCATCTCCGAAAAAGCTTTTCTTAGTTCATTGCTTTTAAGCATATACTTGAAAGCTGAAGGTGCCTCCTTTTCTTCTGCTCACAAGCCTCCTTTAAATACTGCACATTTGTAAGTACAAAGAACTGCAAGACTGAACACAGCCATCCCTCTGGTATGTTCCTGATCTCCGTGGTTCCCCTCTGTCCTTTCACCAACGGCACTGCTGCCCTTTTCATTCCTTGATGTAGCCCATCTGCACCCCTTAGCTTTTAATGAACCTGTCCAAAGAGCCTGGTAACCCTTTCCTCAAATTCATTCTTGTTTTGACCTCAGTCTATGAAGACAAACCTTGCACCTATTTGTCCAGCTTCCCTAAACCCTCCAGCAAGCAGAGTTCTTCTAAATGTACTGGTTGTTTTTCCAAGTGATGTTTTTTTTCATTCTTTTTCCTAGCTTTCCTAGACACTTACATTGTATTTCCATGCATTTCCTCTATTACCTCAATCCTTATGGAAAAACAGTCGTTTTGATATCTGTTGAATTGTGACTATTGCACTCTGGAGGGACAAGTTTTCAGCAGAGAGCTGGGTATGCCTGGCTATGCCTCCCTGTCCTTGTGTTTCCTGCCTTCTCAACCATCCTCTGCTTAGTTTTCCTCCTTCATGGAAGGTCTGACCCATTCTTTCCTTTCTCTCAGTACTTCTTTCCATTCCCCCACTCTCACTACACTACAAATTTCCTTAGAGGTTCTCAGATGCTCTGAAGTCATCTGATCTCACAGTTGGAGTCCTCAGAAACTACTTTTTCCGGACATGATATCCCTTTTCTCTGCTAGCACATGATTTCCAAATGCTCTTAACACTCAATCAACTTGTAAATGTCTGTCAACCCCACGGTCCCACAGATGCTGGGGCCCTTTATACTCCATGTCTGCAGGTTGTTCCATATCCAAAAGAGCCCACCTCTCTTTCCTTGTATTTCAGCAGTATCAAACACTTAAACAAATCTTCTATTGTTTTTAAGCCCTAAACTCTCATCCCTCTTCCTCTTCTGTAATTTCTCCATTGTATAAGCATTCCTTTTCCTCACCTTTAAGTACATGGAACTACCCATTTCTGTGCTGCTTACTCCTGCAAAACAAACCACTCTAATACTCCAACTTATCCACAAAATGTTTTCTCTTCTCCTGCACTTTCCTTTCCCCTTCAGGCACTTGTATTTCTACTTTTCTGCCTTCCTCCTGCACAACAGATGCTCCCAGTCCAAAAAGACACAACTCGCTCTTCTTCAGTATCCTGTGACCTTCAGGTACTCTTTGCACGTTTTCCATGTCTTCCAAATAACTCTGCTATGCCTCTAACATATCTAAGACTACTGTGCATTTACATCCCCTCAACTTTCTCCTCTGGTACAAATCCACCCCAGCTCAGACCTTTAATTTGTCTTTTGCTGACCTGCAGGTCCCTCTAAATGCGCACTTTCTTCCCTTTTCTCCATTTTTTCACATCCTCGGTGAAACGCTCCCATTTTCTGCACTCTCACTCCCTCACTGCTGGACTTACCTCTTGTTTTCAGCCAGACCAAGCTCACTGTACATCTGTTGAGCTGATAATTTGTGGTCTTGTCAGCCTAGAAGAAGTGTAGAGATATTTCTAAGAGGATCACCTGATTTCTCTCAAGATGGCAATTTTTGTACTGATTCTCAGGACGGGGGGGCTGATCTATTTACCAACTTGTATAACAGCTTCATGTTTGTACAGGCCTTTAAATCTGGATTTACAGCTATCTGGAATGGTGCCATTACTTTGAGTTCATCAGTCAAAGCTCTTGTTTTCTTTTTTTTCCCTCATATTAACACTTCTATGGAAGAGACAATATGATGCAAGCTTCCCCCAGGGAATACATCACCACCTTCTACAGCTATATTTCTTTATGATGAAGAGAACTTAGTGTTTCCAGTAGTTTATGCCTCTGATTAATCTGTCTTTAATCACCCACTTAACTGTGTGTGATGCAGCGGGTATCATAAATTTTATGGTTATTGGAAGGTACCATGTGATGTGAAGAATTGTGTCTTACTCTTTGGGTATTCAGGAAAGATCATGCTCACCATATGAATCATCTTACATTTATGATATACAGAGACTGTTTTAGGTGTTGCACCTGCTCTTTCTCCTTTACTTTTCTATCTGCCTCTCTTGTTTTAATTGTGACCGAAGTTACTTTTAGCAACTACACCTAGCTTTTAGCTCTGCCTCTTGGGCAGTGTTTTTACAGAATATGAAAGTCCCTTCATTAAGGCAACTTAGAGATTTCATGCTTTATTTACTTTTTTTCTTCATTTAAAATCACCCACAGACACAGAAAGTGGACTTTTTTCATGTTTGCAGATACCCTGTTTTTTATCAGTGGCAGCCTCCAAAGAGCAATACATGTTTCCCCACCTCTAAGTGCCTGTTGCAGGACTCTCCCTCCTGCTGGGCTGCCACCCTTGCTGAAGGACACCCCTTGAATTGCTTGCTTCTATTCCCAGCAGAAAGATATCATCTTCACTTTCAAACAAGGGTCATCAGCTGAGCACTGGGATAAAATTTGAAAAAACATGAATATTGGTGCAATAAAGAATATAGAGTTTGTGTGTGTGAAGAAGAATAAAATCACTCACTGCTGGGAATTGAAAAGTGCATTTATGTAATTGAGGCAAGAGCAATACAATCAGCATGTGTTTAGCATCTCAAAGGGAAAAATTAGGCAACAGTTTATAGACTGCAGTAAACCCCTCCAACTTCCCAAGGGCAGTGTATCTACCTTAATTTTTAAAATAACTCAAGTTTTTCTTTTGGTATGATTAACTAGTTTTTAAATTCAAAAGCTGCTCTTTGCAATGTGATTGGGTACATGGTACCACAGATCCTTGCCTAAACTATATGCTTAAATTCTGGTATCTGTGTTTGTGTCCTGTGAAGTGGATAATCCTGTTTGTTAAGGATATCACCCTTGCTCTTTTGATACCCCATAAAGTGCTGTGTAAACACTATTGCATCAGAAGTCTGAATATTTGTAAGAAAATAGTATGGCAAGCTTACTGCAAGAAATAAGATGTGTTCTCTTATGCAAAGGTCCCCAAATTAGTTCCCGAAAAGAGGACTATCTTTGCCTATGTGGTCCAATCGAATAGGATAAGGCTTTAACTGGGTTTTGACTGAAGCCTGCAATACTTCTCCTGTGCTTCACTTAGGAAGAAGAGCCTCATCAGAGTCTCTGTGGGTGGACCAGATAAGGGTTGGGTCGAGCAGAACAGGCACTGCAGGATCTGTGCTTTTCTGATCTTTTGTGGGATCCCATGATAGCAGAGGTACTATTTGGGATTTTTGGAGGGTGTCCATAATCCTGCCAAAATCTCTTTGTTTCCCTCATGAAAGCAGGGAGGACCAAGCAGATTTAGAGATCAATTTGTCCTAGACCTGTTGGCAAACATTTAAATTGCTGGATGTACATGTGTACGGTGCATCACAAGGAAGGGAGGCGATACACCCGAGATCTACCAGTGCAACACAGGCAGCTTGACAAGGGAAACCTGGCTCTGCCAGAGGTGTTCTGTCCAGGATCTGGGAGTGGCAGCAAGCGTCAACCACCTCTCCAGAGAATTGTGCATAGTAATGGTTGAGATTATGCCAGTGGCTGCTGTCTCAAGTACCCTCTTCTCTGAGGGAAGGGGGTAGGTGGCACAGCCTTGGGATCAGAGCCAGATATTAGCAACAAGGAAAGAGCAACCAGTTTCCAACCTTAGGGAGAGCTTAACAAAGCTCAGCATGTTGAGAGATTAGTACCCCAGCTGAGGCTCCATTCCTGTCCCTTGTCATACCACAGAGGAGGCCAGTCACACCTGCCAAACCTCTTTAATTAACAGCAGACCAGAACAGTGGCAGCATCCTTGTAGCAGGGAAAAGCAAGCATGCATGCATGTGTAGGTGTGCACATGCACAGAGTGTAAGGAAATCAAAAGGACATCTCCCCCGTACATAGTCTGGATCAACTCTCATCCCTGGTGATCCCCAGAGCAGTAGTAGTTTATGAGACCGAAGAATTCACCTACAGCAGTGAAAGCAATGAACCCAGGCCAACCACAGAGCAGTCTTCTGCTATGGTCCAGGTGCAGCACCCAAGAAAGAAGGAAACACAGGTCCCACAGACAAAGTGTGGAGCCTTTGCTCCAATTGCCTCCCATCTGCATGGTGGAATAAGCTGCTGCCTCAGTCGTGTCCCACCTCACCATCCCTGCTTGGCCCACGTGGTTCCAGGCTGTTATAGGATGGCAGCGTGGTCACCACAGCCTCAACTGTGAAGCGATGTGGAGCACCGAGACCTGGTGTCTCATCCTGGAAAGCAGTGTTATCATGACTGTTTGGAGAGGGTCCCCGTGGAGAGAGCTTCTGCCGGGAACGGAACCAGCGGAAGGCCAAGATAAAGGTGATGGCAATGAAATCCAGAATCAGCTCTGCAAGCTCCATCACAGACAGGACAGAGGATCCAAACCAGAGACTCCACTGGTTCCCAAGCTGGGACAGCAGAGTCACTACCTGCAAGGGATGGAGAAAGAGCAGTGAGGACAGCCCTCATTCAAGTCTTTTGCCTCCCTGTGTTTCCCTGCTAGCAGTGCCCCTGTGGTGCTAGGGGGTTCCTCTCACCCTGCCACAGGAAAAGAGACTGGATAGCCAGCAATGCTGCTGGAAAAAACACGTGCCACTGTGGAGGGACATCGTGGGGGAATGGGTGGCTAGAGAAGACATGGTAATAAAGTGTGTACCGTGAAGGCTGGAGACTCCCCATTGGTCTTGTAGTTCCACTCCTCAAAAAAGATATTCACTTTGGCAACTCCGTTCCTGTAAATGAAAGATGAGCCTCAGTAACCCCAACTCCTCAATCCCTGCATTTCTTCACCAAGTGTAATTTTCTTCTCTGTCTCCTTCTGCCCCCACCCTTCTCCCACATACCACCCAGAGGCTTTTCCCCCATCTCTGCAGTTCCCTCATGCTGCACTGAATGTAATCTTTGGTACTTACAGTGCACTTCTGAGACTGCACTGTGAAACTCAATGTTTGTGGCAAAAGCTTCTGCCCGGCTCTCCTTCCCACTGTTCCATGAGCACGTACTGTGATTTCAGACCACATGGCAGGTGCCTGGGGCTTACTGTTTTCATACCAGCATCTGACCCTTTTCAAATTTTTCACTTGGATCCCCAGTCCTTGTTGAAGTCTCAGAATATATCTACTCTGACTCAAATCCACTGGCCTTGTCCACAGGTTCCATACCTGATCTCTTCCCATCATAGATTTATTCTTAACTCTGACATTCCCAACACACACACTCCACTGGGATGGTTTCTGGTTTGAACACAATCTCTGTTTAGGGGCTCTCACCTCTTGGATGTGATGTTGTATTTGTTCTGTTGTGAAAGCATGTAAAAAACCCAGTCCTGAAATAAAGTGCAATAAATTGTGTTACATGATCACAGTCACATCCTGTAGGTTTAGTACCAGCTGAGGAAGGACTAAACAGGAGGCAGGAGCAGTCCTGAGGAGCCAGGACACCCTCTCCTTACCTCTGAGACAGCAGAAGGCCAGCGGGAGTATCCAGCTGACAGCTGGTATTCTGTCATTCTGGAAGATGAGAGGTTGTGTTAGCTGTTAAAGCTATAGGAGCCACAGGGCCAGGTCTTGCCATTTCCAGGCACACCTGGAGATTCCCTCCCATGCTTAAGTTCTGCCCACTTTCCACTATGCAGAATGCACAGTCCTTGGGAGCTCATCCCTAAGCTGACCCTGATGTTCCTTGGTCATTTTGGTGTCCTGCTGGGAGATAGACCATTTTGGGCAGCAGCTTAGCTATTGACTCAAGGTTTTGCACAGTGAATGCTTTCCAACACTTCTAGGAATAAAGAGTTTTCAGTCTTCCTGACTGACTGATGATCAAACTTACTTGCAAGGTTTTCGACATTTGTGGAAACAGCCCAACACATCAGCTTTGAATTCAGCCAGGAGTTTGTAATAGCAGTAGCCTGAACAGCAGAGAAAGTAAATCCAGGTAAGCTCACAGCATCTTTATATAAAAGACGATGTGTGACAGTAAGGGGAATCCAGAGGAGGTTTCCTTCCACAAGCTCCAAGGGACTGACCATCCAAGACAAGAGTGTGTTTTAGATGTTCCCCCCAGGAAGTTCATTGAAGACAGTAAGATGTACTGGGACATGGGGTGCACCTAACAGGGTCAGATGGGCACGAGCTTTACTATTCCTCCTGTCCACTTACCCCAAGATACGTGCTTTGTATAGTCACAGTACTCAGCTCCTTCGGGTAAGGGGTAGAAGTAATAGGCACAGCCACAGCGCTCAACCATGTTCAGCTGAAAGCAGGAGCGAATGCACACCTGGGAGGCATATGAGGTGGAAAAGGCTGAGCAAGGAAACCAAAACCTACTGCAGCCTATATCACATCATACTATTAACAAAGCCCACGGACAAGCATGGCCCTTAGGGAACTTAAATATTTCAGGAAAGTAGGGAAACAAGCCAGCACAGGACCAGTGACAGTGAGTTACCTGTTCGGTGTAACGGGATGAGTACAGATTTTGCACTGGCACGTCACTGCCATCCTCTGTGCAATCACTGTAACTGCCCCCAAGACGCACAGTCATCTCCTGGAATAGCAAACTGTCATTGCATAGAACAACTGGCACTTTGCTGTCCTCTTCCTAAGCTTCCATGCCACACACTGCTCAACCATCAGTATCTACTCTTTATGCTTTTCTCAGGATGCCTCCATTTCATTGTTCGCTGATAAAGTGTGGACAAATGCTTCTTGTCTAGTCCAGTAAGCTGCTCTTCCTCCTCTCCCTCTGCTCCATGTGATTAATCGCCTCCCTTAAACACACACTGGGTTTATGACAACCCATCTGTATCTATTCACCAAGTTAAACCTCCCTGTAACCTCACATCCACAGCTCTTACCCCTGCTGCTTCCTTACCTTTCTCATGCTGATGGAGGTCTCGATACCAGGACGCACGTTGAAACCCCCATCATCCATGAAGGCTGGCTCATTCTGATCATGGACCATGACCCTGGCTCCTGTCACCGTGGACAACAGAGGGATGAAATCATTCTGTTCGGTGCGCACCACCAGAGAGAGACCTGAGGGAATGTCAGAGAGCAAGGGATGTCATGGCTGGCTGTGGTGCCGTAGAGTAGGGAGAGCACAAATGGTTAAAAGCTAGTCTGTAAGAGATAAAGGAAGAGAGAGACATCAAACAGGGCTGTACGGAAGCTTGCCAGCAATAGAGGGTGGCTGGAGGGAGTCCAGAGACAAAGCTGGAGGCTCCAGAAGAGGCCAGAGAAAGCTGAATTTCATCACTGTGGCTTAGGAAAAGCAGAACTGGTAATTGAGAGAGATTTCACGTAGAGACTTGGAGTTGGGTGGAAGAAAAGCCTGAAGATTTGGCCTCAAGAGGTTTCATGGGGTTTAGGAACACAAGCAGGTCAGTTGCTGGAAAATGGAGAAGGAGGAGGTGAAGACCAGGCTCTCAGGAGCACAGCACTATGGCTCAACATTTCAGGGAGGGCCAGCACAAGTCCAGAGGGAGCAACATAAGGATCAGGCACTGATGGGGGAAAGAGAGTTCAGTGGGCAGCAGGGAGGGACAGCCATGTCCTTGAGACAGCTGTCCCCACATGGGCGAAAACAGCTTGGGTGAGATAGAGCAGGGCTGCAATCTGCCACCACCAGTATTAAGCACAGCAGGATGCCCATAAGTCCCAAGGAAAACAGAGCTAAGTGGTACTCCTTACTCACCAAAGAGTGCCTCTCACCCACCATTATTGATCCCAGGCAGTGAGGATGTCCACACGCTGCTGCTGTTGTCATTAAAGGTATAGCAGTTCCCATACAAGGGATGGTGGAAGTGGGTATAATTCCTGAGAGGGGAACAGAAACATTCACATGGTGTGAGAAGGACTGCAAGACCAAGAGGAAGAGCTTTATGAAAGGAACAACTCTGTTTTCTATCAGCCGGGAGAGGGGCTTACAGCAGATGGGCAGTATTTGTTGTGTAAACTCACCTGAACAGGGAAAAGCAATTAAAATGTACCGTAAAAAATGTCCTGGAGCTGGACAGGTTTTTACACCACCTTTTTCATACTGCTATTGAGGGCCCAAATGGGTTTTAGCAGTACTAGCAAATACTGTATTATCTTCCTAATACTGAAGAATAGCTCTTTCAACCCTTTTTTCTCTCTTGCTGATGGGTGTCATTCCACTACCTCTACTACCTCTTTTTTGACCAATAACAGCAGAAGAAAAGTAGAATATTTTTTTACTGTCTTTTTGTATCAACTCTCTCCCCTCCTCTTCCTGTATGTGGGGTGATATGTACCATTTTACTACTGTAGAGAGTAAGATAAAAATACTTTTACACTGTACATTGCTACCCACTCTGGAGTTTGTACCAGTGGGTAACTGGTTCATTTGTGTGAAACCCAGGAAAAGACAAACCCATTCTTCAAGGTTCATAGTTTCAGGTCACAGAAACTATGGCCCTGGTATGCACAACCTACAGGAAAGACTCAAGAAAGAACATTTGAGACAATGGGAAGTGAACAAGGAACGAACCCACCTTGGAAAAGAGGTTCTTTAACATGGGTTCCTTGATTCCCCTCAAACCTAGGCAAAAAACAAGTGTTTTCAGGAAGACTTGGTGGGATGTTTCCACTACTTACGCCTTGTCACATGTTGCTTCATTGAAGCGGCAAGCGTAGATGAAATTCTCGAAGTCAGACTCATCCAGGGCTTTTGCATCAGGCACCTGTGCCAGGATATTGATATAGTGAAAGCTGTACCATTCCCGCACGGCATCCACTCCCGAGGAGTACGCCTGATGGAAACAGTCCTTGTTGTTTTCACTGCACTGTTGAGAAGGAGAAAACCAGCCACGTCAGAGAGGTCTTGTCCAGGAGGCGAGGCTGTGCCTGTGGAAGAGCTGTTCTCCCTCAGCACAGGCAGGAGATGACCGAGGGAGTGGAAGAGCTCCACAGGGCTTCTGTGCTTCACCGAAAGGTCATCAGCAGGATGTGAAAGAGCAAACTCAGGGCAGTTCCTTGGTGGAAGGGAAACACCAGGTGAATAAGCAAGGCTGAGTAAAACCCAGGAAGCAGAAAGTCGCAGTGAGGTGTACTAGATCATCTGCACATAAATTCTACCTGGTATAAAACCAGGAGCTTTAAATTCTTGAGTGGGGAGCCCTTCCCTCAGGGTGTGTCCAGAAAAACTTTTGTGATCCTGTGGGAACTCCAGTTAACTGGCAAGTGATTAGCTTCAGTCCTTCAGTGCCTTTTTAAATGCAAACACAGATACCCTCGGGCGAGGAAGCTGCTACCTAGGAGCAAATGCGACCATGACCACATTTCAGGTGACCCAGGACCATCAAATACTTTACCCCTTTGAATTATTGGGCAATGCAGCAGCTTGTGCTGATAAACTGCCCTCCAAAGGCAACTGCAAAGCTGATGTAGCCTTCAAGAAGGACAAAGTTTCCCTGCTGTACCTAGGAAAAGATGGACAGTAACGTAGACAAGTCCCCTCGAGGCCTGCATGGACAGGAACAGGTCTTGTGGAGCAGGATTGCATTGGGCAAAGGATTCAGCTCTACTTCTCTCTGTCATTAACAAAATCCAGTGCAGATTAATCGGACTTCTACATAGAGAAATGCAGGGGCAAGGGTCTAACAGGACAGAAGTAGCTAGGCAGAGACTGGAGTGGGTGGGGCACAAGATATCTAGGGATCTCACCAGAACAAAGCCAATTTTCCAGTCATTCTTGTCCACTGAGGGACTGTTCTCCGGCAAGTTGACTAAGTTATCCCGCTTCTGCCTCCGCAAAGGATGGCGCTGGACATGATGGAGCAGGCTCCTTGAGCTACGCTTTTGTGTAGACAGGGTGGACCAGTCACTTTGTGGCAGAGACATGTTGTAGTCATAAAGGTCTAGCAGTGTCTGATGGGTGATTTGGTCCAGCTCATCCAGCTTCTTTCGGATGGCGCTGTATCTATACAGGGGGGAGAGGGGACTTGCAGGTTTAGGGCTGGATGCACATAAACAGCTCTGAATAAGACATGCAGCCAAGTTTGCTGGGGTGATTCCAGACATTCCTGCCACCCCCTGTAAATCTCACCCTTTGCTGGAGGCTATCGTCCTTGTAGGAGTGAAGTAAATCTGCTTTACCCTGTGGCCGTTTATATTGCAGCCTGCTAACATACAGCACCACGTAGAGCTGCCTAAACTAACATGCCTTACTGTGAATGCCCTGCAGCAGCAAAGGCCTGTGAAAGATGTTCTTTCCACCTGCACCGCTACAGAAATGGCCCCTCAAGGACCGTGAGGAGAATAAGAGTACATGCTTTTATCCTACACCCGTTAAAGTCCAAGGCAGTCAACAGCTCTGGAAGTCTATTTCTTACCTGTATGGATTGAGGGTGCACAGCGTCACGGCTGGGAAAGTCAGCCTGTCAGAGTTCAGGTTAAGGTTGAGGTTGACAGGGTAGCTGAAGTACTCCCTGTAGAGGATCCCAAACTGCCAGTACATTAAGCCGAAGGTGAGAAAGAAGAGGACAGACCAGAAGGCTGTTTTCATCTTATTCTTTTTGGAGCACACGAGGCGGATAGCCCCATGGATGGTTGTGTTGCTGCAGAAGAACTGGAATAGCTCCTGGTAGGAACTGTAGAATTCGATGAGACCCTCCCGCTCCTCTTCTTTCTGCAGCTGCTCCTCTTCTTGCTTACATTGTCTCGTTTTCTCCCCTTCTGGCATCTTCCCTGCCTTCACAGACCCACCCTACAGCACAAATTCAGAATTAGGGGGTCATCCTGTAAGACCGTGGCTCCGGTTGGTTCTGCATCACCATCTTCCCCAAACCTCGGTGCTTTCGCCCCCTCCTCCCTGACCACCATCCCAGGCTGTAGGTCCCCCTCCCATATGTGACACGGGGTAGATCCTTCCCCACCGAACGGCCCCCGCGTCCCTCCCGCGGCTGCGCCCCTCGCCCGCCCCGCCGGGGCCGCGGCACTGACGCGGGGAGCGGTGCCCATGGC
>VZRE01011470.1:117530-156552 GCA_013396775.1 Cephalopterus ornatus
GGTCAAGGCGCGGCCGCCGCGCTGCGGGCGGGCAGCGGGCCCCCCCCTCCCCCCGGTGTCCCCCGAGGGGAGCCCAGCCCCGGCCAGGTACGGCTGCCGAGCAGCCCGAACCTCCTCCCACCCCCTCAGGCGGGGACGCGGCGTCCCAGCGAGCCGAGGCGATGCAGAAAGAAATTTGGCAGCGCTGGTCCCCGGGGCAGCCGCAGGCAGCGCCGGCCAGCCGGGAACACCCCCACGTCCCCCGCGGGGGCGGCGGGACTCGACCGGCGGTGAGAGCTCCTGCGTGGCCTTCATGGCCGAACTGTGCTTTCCAAGGGCAAAGCCAAGACTTTTGGGTGAGATCTGCGAAGGGGATGGGGCTGGGACAGAGAAGGCTGGTGGCGACTCGGTGATACAGGAGTTACGGCATCGCCTTTGCTGATTCCTTAACTAAAGCAATCTTTTGTATCCAGAACGAGTTGGCCCAGCCGTGAGTGGGAACTTGTTTTGCTGATTTTCCCTGGGAAATCAAGGCCTCCCAGCATTACCGAAAGCCTTTCAGTGTTTCCTCAATCCATGGAAATGAACACCTGTAGCCAAATATGACCAGAAGTCTCTAACACCCCTCTATCATTAGAACCATGAAAGTTCTTTACCGATCTTTTCTCCCAATGATTTTCTTTCAAACTATTTCTGAAGTTTTCACTTATTTCTTTCCTTTCTGTACACCTCCTTCAGAAAAGTCCATGTTCAGAGTGTTCTCTCACTAGATTTCCATCCTTATTGGAGTTTGCTGTGGTTTGGTTAGTGACTGAAAATACGCAGCCACTTTCACCTCTTCATGTTGCAAAATACCATGCCTGAAAAGGGCAAGCTATACACTTTTGAGGCCAGCAGTTAAGTGACAGCGTGCCAGGAACAGCCTTGTGACAGGTGCTTGTTACAAGCCTACAGCCACAACTGGAGCTTTCTGCTAGCTCCATTCTCTGACAAAAAAATAATGCAAAGCAAAAGCATTGTTTCTCCTGCAGTTCTAAACTTAGTTATAAGTCCAGTAACTCATTTTTGAACTTTCATCAAAGATGAAAATTGCAAAAAGTGGGACAGCGAGGGGAATGAAACTAATACGGTATCAAATGCCTATTAGAAAGCAGCTTCCTCAGCATTACTACATCCAGCTCTGGGGCCCCCTACATTGGAAGGACGTGGTCCTATTGGAATGAGTCCAGAGGAGGTCATGAAGATGATCAGAGGGCTGGAGTACCTCTCCTACGAAGGCAGGCTGAGAGGAGAGAGGTGGGATTATTCAGCTTGGAGAAGCAAAGGTTGCAGGGAGATCTTATTGAAGCCTTCTAGTACCTAAAGGGGCTACAAGAGAGCTGGGGAGGGACTTTTTATAAGGGCATGTAGTGATGGGGCATCAGGGAATGGCTTCAAACTGAAAAAGGGTACGTTTAGATTATATATTAGGAAGAAATTCTTCACTGTGAGGGTGGTGAGGCACTGGAAGACACTGCCTGGAGGAACTGTGGATGGCCCATCCCTGGAAGTGTTCAAGGCCAGGTTGGATGGGGCTTAGAGCCCCCTGGTCTAGAGGAGGGTGTTCCTGCCCATGGCAGGAAGGTTGGAACCAGGTGATCTTTGAGGTTCCTTCCAGTCCAAACCACTCTCTGATTCTATGATTACGAGTATCCTTCTGGGTTGGACTGATGGTCTGTGCAGCTCCATATCCCATCTTTATTGGATGCTGCCAGCAGGAGATGTCATTTAGTGAAGGGATGTGAGCTCCTCTGTCTTGTGCCACTTGTGTTTTTTATGCACTCAGACAGACCTGGATACTAACAATTATGCAGCATTGGTGCTTGCAATTACCAGTGTAACCTATAGAGCTATAATCCAGTTACTTCACAGAGAGCAACTTGCTTGACTTGCATTATAAAAATTTTCTGAAATTACTCGAACGGACTAATCCTCGAAAACTGCCTCTCTCTTACTGGAACTGTGACTCTATCTCGGAATGACAAAAATTATTTTGCCCCTGAAAATGCCCCTTTTATACTCATTTAAATTAACAGCCACAAAGCAAGTACAGCCAAATTTGGTAGCACTAGGCATTCTCCTAGTCCTTTTTGCTTGTGGGGGACAAAGGTAACTTACAGGTTTTGGTTTCTTTTGACTTGAGGAATAATAAAAATTCAAACACCTGGACTGATTTGCTGTATCTGAATGACAGTCTAAAGCAACTTTTTCAGAATTTTGTCATGGCTGACAATTTCCGTCACCATGTTGTTTTGGAGAACTTTTGGCCTTTGCTGGTTTGGATGTGAATAGCAGATAATTAGGGCATGGGTGTATGTATTGTATGTTTCGTTCTTACATGTAGACACAATATACATCATATACCTATGTATCTCTACATACACATGCACATTTAAATGCATATTTATTTTTCAGAAGACTTTACCCATATATTGTATTTTTTAAAAAAAGAGTTACTAAGACATTTACTGTCTCTTTCACAATTCCCAGTGGCCGTGACAGCCGTGATCCAAGCAATTCCCCTTTCCCTCTTTCTCACACCAGTGAGCTGCTCAGACTGTCGTGCACTATCTGCTGTTGTGGGGCACCTCAGAGCACAGATCAGCCCTGAGGTGACTTCCAGGAGCTTCAGTCATGCGAACATCATACTTTGGCTGTGGCTATGTAAAAGTCCCTGTGTTCCCATGGTCACACAGATGTGCTGCAAATTGATTGCCAATGCACAAAGGAACCAAAAATTAACTTTTAACATTACTACATACACAATTACCGCTTGATTCCCCAAATGCTTTAGAAACCACGCAAACAACAAATCTCCTGTTGCCAGCTCAGCTCCAGTCTCAATCTCCATTAGAAGAAGATCAGAATTTGCTAACTCTTCAGGGTTTGGTTTTGGGTTTTTTTTTATTACTTACCTCTTCCCAGCTTCTGTGCTATTTTTTTTCCCAGTATGTACATGAACTGGATCACTAAAGTGACCATCTTGACTCAGATTGTCAGTCATAAATGGTATCTTTTTCCTCAGGCACTCTTCACTGTAACAGAAGGTATTGGCATGGAATTATTAGTGCAGTTTGCAAAAGGAACTCCTGTTGATAATTTAGGTGATTATGTACACTCCCATCTTAAGCTTCTGTCATGCAAGAGTCTTCTGAGCATTTTGCCCATGCACAACTTTCTGGATATTTCCATGTATTGACCTATCAAGGTGAGTCACACCTGATGGAACTGGTTTTGACACTGGTGGTTATTGCCCTCACTCCCATTCAGGCTCAGCAATTATGGGATAATTTGTCTTCTGAAATCCCAAGTCTTGCATTAGGATGAAAGATCTTCCATCAGGCACTACAAATCCTTTCTGGAAGTTTTGATTCATAATATTTACTTCACCTCTAACAACATTTTAAATCCACGAGCTTTATACTGAAAAGATCCCTGTCACCAGGTTCCTTCTCTTATGAAATGGGAAGCGCCCTGTTGTTCTGGGCAGTGCTTCTGTATATTACATCTTCACAAGCTGAATGCCTGATTGCTTTTTATTGCTACTGAACAACCTTTGAGTAAACATGAATCATTTTTTATGGCACTAAATTTGAAATGCTTCCTTATCAGCTACATCTATTATCTGCCCAGGTAGGAATGTGATAATGATCTGTAGTACACACAATGGTTTAAAACAGAACAAACTTCTTTTCAACACACTGCTACTGAGGTGGGGAAAAAAAAGTCTTTCCCTATCTGGTATGGATTCCAAGTGTAACAAATTATACATGTTTTTTAACTACTTGATAGACCTTTGATCAGTTTAATTCTTTTGTGTGCCTGTATGAGCAATTGTATTTTCCTTCTGCTGCAAGGTAGAAGCCAGTGATTATTTCTGGATTACTTGTGGATTATTTACCTCTGCTTGTATTTTCCTGCATTAAAACTAGCAGCACAAATGGTCAAGGAACAGCATCATGGATGTTGCTATATATTAAAGTGTTTGGCCAAAGAAGCACCAGTGCAGTAGGTGATAAGAATGGGTAAGTGTGAGGTTACACATTGCACCACTGTTGTCTTCAACAGGGAGATATTTATGCAGGTTGCATGGACTCCCTTGAGGCAGAGGTGGTAATCTCTAAAGAGGGTCATTATTAAAAAGCTATCAGGGATTTGCAAACTAATCTAATGGGCCATTGAATGCCTTCTGCCTTGCTGCTGATGTAACTTATCAGGAAACAGTGACATCTGTCTCAAATAACCAGTGATACCACAGCAGCAAGAGCATGTCCACGTACATACTTCCATTCCTTTGAGTCCCAAGGAGGCCAATTTTCAATACATTTATTAATTTTTACCTCGTAGGAGCAGAGTGGCTGCAGGGAGCCATTGTGGTGAAGCAAAAGGGAGCCCTGGGGGAAAATCAAAGCGATATGTGTTATCTCTATCTTTCAGCATGAAAGATGGGAGACTACCAGGTAGAGTCATGAATATCATATTGTAGGACTGAGAAAATCCTACTGGAAACTGTGTGGAGGGAACTCAGTCTCTCTTCCTAGGAGAATGAAGTCTCTCTCATGAATAACATGACTGAACCCCAGGAGAATCACGTGGATTCTCTTCCGTTGCTGCTTTCATGCTGTAATGCAGTGCAAAGCCTGGAGGAGAGCCTGGATAGTGGCTACTCATGCTCTGCCTCAGCTGTAAAATCTGAATTAGCTTCTGAAAAATGTAGCTGACTCTCATCTGTTGTCCATATTGCAGTACAAGGGATATTGCTTTCTGGAAATGGTGGATCGGTCAGGGTGCTGAAGAAGCCCAGTGACCCAGACCCTTTAGCCATTCTGCTTTGTGTCAGCTGCCATCCTTGCTACTCATGACCTGTCATCCTCCATGAGGGAATCACCGAGCACTGAGAACAGACCTTCAAACTCCACCTTTGCTGCATATTCTCTCATGTAGGATCACTCAGCCAGAATGACAGCTCCTCAGATACTGATCTCAGTCTCTTCAGTGGGGCCAAGTGTGGAAACGGCAGAAGAAAATTCCCACCCACTGGCACAGCTAAGCTAACACCCATCTGGAAGCTGGGTGGGCAATCCAGGCTGAAACAGCAGCAAGCAAAGCTATAGGACTGATTTCTCTGTTTGCTTTGTCTTGAGAGGCAATTAATAAGTGGGCAATCAAGATGGAGCCTCCTTGAGGTCCCCCCACCCTCACCTGCTCTCCCCAGCTGAAGTCTTTTAATTTCCTCATTCCAGCCCTAACAATATAACCATTATCACAGCCACCTGACTCCCGGGGCCTCTGTCCCCACCCCTTTCATGATCTCTCCTACCTGTTCCTGGAAATTGGAGGCAGAAGCAGCCACCTCAGACCAGTTTTTCTTCTGGCAGCTGCTGCTCCCCAGCCAACAGAGATCACAGGGCTGGGGCTGGTCGCCCTGCGAGCCCAGCACGGCACTTGGCACGGCACAGCTTGAGGGACACAGGTGCTCACTGCTGCCTGCCCGCAGCTTTGTAAGAGCTCACAATAGGACAAACGTGCTTATGTTTAGCTTGATTTTTGACACTGCCACATGTAATCCTCCAAATCCCGCCCCCCTCACCAGTCACTCCCATCCCAGTGGTTTCATGTCGCTTCTGCTTCTTGGCTCTCCTCTGGTGATGGTGATTTCTCTTCCTCTGCAATATAAGCCAAAACTTATTCCCTTTAAAGGGGATCCAACTGGAATTAAGGCCTTAAGAAGAGAAGTTAATCTATCAAAGCCATTTCTTTTATGACTAAGGCCAGATTTCATAGTCAAATGACTTAAGGGAGCACTTCCCACCACACCCTTCTCAAGAGGAAGAGAAGGCAGGATCACCTCCCTTTCCCATCTCCCTTTTAATTGTTCTGATGCATTCAATTCATTCAACTGATTGAGAGGCTTTATGTCTTCCCTCACAAGATCTCAGACTAGCAGTGATGGAATTGTCTGGAAATGGTCTGAAAGTTCTGGAACAGTCCATGAGGCAAAGAACCTAATTTTTTTTCAAGATGTAGCTTGATAAATTCAAGTTAAGGACTAGGTGAAAGAATACCCTTTGGTGTTGTCTTGGTTTTTATAATGAAGTAATCTGAGATTTATCCTCTCTAGAACCTGGAATGTATGGATTATTATCTTAATTTTTTTTTTTTAATTTCTTTCTTTTAAGAACAAAAGGTTGGCCAACAAAACATGAATCTTAGTCAAGCCATGTGACCACTTCTAGTGATATTGAGAAGAGTGAGATTTCATCATTATATTCACTGTGCTATTCTGTCACATTTTCTTTTAACCCTGTATCAAGACTGAAGCTGTTTCAGGTAAATCTCACATATCAAAAAGCTTATATTCCAGGGCAAATTTTAGGGTTGGTCAGGAAGGAATTTTCATCGAGTAAAAAACATAGGTCATTTTTTTAGAGGAACAATCTTCCCCTGTAGCTTGAAAAACAGTCCTCTCCAAGGAATCCAGGGCCTTTTGCCCTCCAAATCCTCCGCCAGTAAAGAATCTCAAAGTATTTGCCTTCTGGTATGAGGCTGTGCATATTTATCAGCTGAGGCAATTGATCTTTTGTGCTAAGGACTTAATAAGGTCTTGATGGTATTTCATGGGAGGGCAGGTCTGTGAGGATGATTTAGATATGTACAAAAGTAAAAAAAGCAATTCATAAATCAATATGAAGCAAACCTGGGATTTCAGAAGTGTTTGAAGAAGGGAGAAAAGAAAATGGTCAAAAATACATTTGAAAACAGGGGAAGTAGAGGGAGATGAATGGAAAGGACGGTAGTAAATGAACTAAAAAAAGGAGAAGAAAACGGTGCCCTCCTTCTCAGCGAACTGCACCTGGCTGTGGTGGGAAGGCCTGCATTGCCAGTGACACTGAAATACCTGCTGGCAAGTTATATATCTCCCAGAAGATGACATATACAAGACAGTTTGCAGCATACGAGGCTGAGGTTAGTCCACAATGTCTTAAAACAGTGACGTATTGCCTTTCCTGCCTTTGCAGTCATTTTTCCTTCCTTTGCTGAGCCTTTTTATATTTTCATCTTCATCACCTGAATTCACTCTCTGTCACCCTTTGCCATCCTTACTAACTGGGCATGCATCATGAAAAATGAGGTGAACACCTTTCTTGTGGGACACATAAACAGTTTTTCAGTGGGGTAAGGGAAGTTCCAACAAAATCTTCTATCAAAAAAAGCTGGAGCTGTCTACAATTGGAAAATTAGAGAAGGATTTAACCTTTGGTATGTTGCATATAGAAAGGCAGCAAGCTAGGTCAAACAAAGCTTCAAGGAACAACTAGCAAAAAGAATCAAAGCCAACATTAGATCTCTCTTGAGACACATCAGGCACCTGCCAGATGTTCTGAAGGGCAAACAGTGAGGGGTCAGGCTGTGTGAGGAGCGCACAGCAGAGATAAGGCCCTTGCAGACACCTCTGGAGCTGCGCTGAGCGACAAGATCAGCGCGGCAGAACCCATTCTTTGGCAGGGTGGGGCTTGCCAATGGACATGTCTGAACTTGAAGCGGCTGTGGAAAAGGCTGTTAACGCACTGACAAAGTGAACAGTAACAACTCGCTGGGAGCAGTGGCATTTGTCCAAGAGTCTTAAAGGATCTCAGGACTAAAATAGCCGAACTGCTCCAAGCAGTGTGTAACCCAGTGTTCGAACCAGTGGTGGTACCTGAGGAGGGGAAAGGGGTGAATGTTATGCCACTGCAGGTGGCCAGTTTGTCCAGGGCCAGGTGGTGGAAGGGTTTCTGGGACTTGTTTGGGCTTCAGATGAAGATAACATGAATTAAAAGATGAGACGTAAGTACAGCTAGAGTCTAAGAGAGTCTGGAGCAGCCTGGCACACCACTCCAGGGTCCCCAGCAGGCTATGATATCCATACTGTTACCTGTCAGCCTGAGGGAGGTGTGTGCTCTGGTCCACCTCCTGAGGATTTGGATGCATGCCTGGTAGCACTGGAGCCAGCTGGGACCTGTGCAGTGGTTGGCTCTTGCTGCAGGACATAAGGGATATTGTGGTCCAGGCACTTTGACCCAGCTAGTGGTGAAGGGGAAAGCAGTAGTGACAGAGGGGTGTGTTTGTGTCAGCACCAGAAATAAAGCTGCTGCTTGTGACCCTCTCCTTTCTTTTTTCCTAATTCAGGAGAAGGAGCTCCCAATGCTGCAACCATTGAATCTACCTCATGACATGAGTGGGGGTGGTCCTCATTTCTCTTCTGCCTCTTTTCACTGGGGACTGCCAGCAGCTGCTGCTGGTCCTGGAGGCTGAAATCAACTCTCTCCACTCCAGGTGGGCTTTTTGAACTTCTCAGTTAATTTTTCATCCAGAGGGGGCATCTGCCATATTTCAGCATCTGCTCATCACTCATTGAAGGAGATGCATGGGAACCCACCATTCTGTGTGCTGGGAGAAGCTGCATTTTCAACTGACCTGGGAGGACGAGCATGTTTTGGCAGTGTGTAGGAGCTGGACTCACTTGGTATGACACATCATACTCTGGAGGGAAGCAGGAGTCCATGCTTTTGCTTGGGACACAAGTTAGGGGTTGTTGTAGTAGAGCTAGAGACTTTGGGAAAAGAAAAGTCCAATTCTTTTCCATTTTCCCATTTCTCTTTATTTCGTTCTCCTTTCTTGAGGCTGGTTGGTGTTTTTTTTTAATTTTGTTTTGTTTGTTTGTTTGTTTGTTTTTTGTTTGGTTGGTTGTTGGTTTATTTGGCAGAGAATGTGGAAGGTTTACAGGCACTTCATTGTCCATTGCAGCTTATCATTGCTCATGTCAATGAAGTCCAGATGAAGGACACATCAGAGAAAGCCGTCAAGGCAGAAGATTGCTGTTACTAAGAAAAGCAAATGTGCAGCACTAGCGAGGACGTGTCTTTGGTCAGCATTTCATACTCTTCACAGAGACATGCCTTGGGGCAGTGTTCCCTTGGGTCGTGCTAGAGGGGAGAAGCAGCTATTGTATAGCTGAGATCACCTTCTCTATGAAAAGAGGTATCCAGCTCTTGGGAAGAACTGCCTGATGTCTATGGGCTTTCAAGAAGCTGCAGGCACGTGAGAGTCATTTTACTGCTTGTATGTGTGATCCACCTGCTGCTCTCTGGGCTGACACAACTGGGGACCCTGATGCCAAGCTCTCGCAAGGAGATTGCTGCTTCAAGCTTCTGATCTGGAAGAAATGTACAGTTGCAGAGCATGAATGCTGGCCCTGATGCTTTGTCCCAGCCCACCCCTACCAAGTGGGTTGCAGTGATTCCTTGCAGTCCATTGGCCAAGATGGGGGAGATGTGGGAAAGGTTAGTCTTGTGTCTATGGTCTGTGTGGAAATTCGTATCTCGGCTTGAATGAGATGCTGTCTGTCATTGCCTGGTGGATGATGTGAGAGGGCTTTTGGCTTTGAATGATTCCCGTGCATTTGGCACTTCACTATGAGTCTGCAAGAGGCTGAGGGTCACAGGTGAAATTTGAAGCATCTCAGTCTGAGCATGGGGCACCAAGGTGGGAACCAGCTTTCTGAAGGACAGCTTTCCCCACTGTAGAGAGCTGTATCATCGTATCACTTCAGACTCAAAAAAAGGGCTCTTCCCAGTCCGGTCTGTGATGAACTTGGCAATTATATGTGAGGGTGAGCACAGCCATCAGGGCTTCTGACATTTTCAGAGATGTCATAGAATCACAGAATGGTTTGCATTGGAGGGAACTTTAAGATCATCTTGTTCCAACCCCCTGCCATGGGCAGGGACAACTTTCACCAGAACAGTTTGCTCAGAGCTGCATCCAGCGCACCAGGCTGCGTGGAACCATTCTCACATGTTTTGAGAGTGACATCTCTCTATGGTTAAGCAGTCCTTGGTAAGCCTTATCTTTCTTTTGGTGCCTTGCAATGGGGCCACTTACACTGAATTCCAGTGGCATGTAGGTAGCAGGTGCATGGCTGGAAGGGCTGGCACACTGACCTGAGGGGTCGAGAGGAGCCTCTCATGTCCTGTGTGTGCCACGTTCCAGGAAAGGTCTTCAACTGAACAAGGTGCCCGTGCTGTGCTACCTGCGCTAGAGAAGCAGTGTCCATGGTTGCTTTGGAAGTGCTGCAGAATGTGTGATTATGATATAGTGTGAGGTTGAAGCAAACACAGTTTATTTAAAAGCTTTACCTCTAGTTAATGCCTATTCTCTTGGAGCCACATAGCAGCTGAGCTTCAGCTGTGTTCATAAAATGCTTCCAAACTGATGTAGTCAGACTGCTGGATCTGTTTTGCTAGCTTAAACTGAACAAGCAGAGGCATAACCAAACAAGGGGAACCCATGGGGAAAAGATAATCTTGAGCTCGGCTTTATTCTTTGCAAAATATCTGCTCTTTCAATACCAGCTTAGAAGTTTTGGCTTTGTCCAAATCCATAGTACAATGCATCCACACCTCTAAGTAATCTTTGTTGTCTGAAGTGCAAAGAGCTTAATCTTATGTTTTGCACGTTGACAAAATGTGTATAAGATTTCATGTCTTATATCAAACAATTCTCCTAAAGAGCTAGTTTAAAACGCCTACATTTAATATTTATTTGTGTTGGCACATTATGCCTTATAAGGGGTTGGTCTGCCCAGCAGCTAATCAGATGGTGACCAGGCTCCTGCTTCTCAATTCACGTGGCTGGGCAGTGATGCCATGTGGCACTTGGCCACGGCACATTTGACCTTGGGAGGCAGAATGGCTGTCTCTCGGGGAAGCAGAACATCTAATATTACTTATCCCTGTCTTTCTAATGCAATCAAGTTTATATTTGATGCACTTTTAGTCTTGGTGGAATTCTTTCCAATAGGTGTTTTATATTTAAAATGTAAGGAGGAGCATTGCTGTTAAACACCAGGTCACTTTGTTTATTGGTAAGTATTACTTTTTCTGCTTTAGGGTAGGTGCTTTACTTGTTTTTGTGGTTTAAATTCAGTTTGAGACCTTCAAGGACACACCAATTGAGGGCTCCAGTGGGGAGTATCAGAGAACAGGGAGTCAAGTAAAATCAAGTGCCATGGTGCATTTCTCCTTATGAGGAATACTGCCACTCCTAATACATTTGTTCCATCTGTCCATTATTTTTTCTTCCTTCCATATTGGTTTATGGGCCAAAAAGGCAGACAAATCCCCAGCTCTTGATTTCATGTGTAACACAGGCCTTGGAATTTGACTCAGTGTCTCTTTTAACTGATGCCTTAACTTTTTTTAAAAAAATAAAGAACAGCTTGAAAAAACTGTTGTGACCTTAATTTGAAGACCTTGAAAGATAGTTGACCCCTTTTATTGACTGATGGCTAGGACAATCATCCTCACTGTTGAGCATATTATGTCTTATTCTACTCTGAATGTGCCTAAACATAACTTGCAGCAGTGGATTGTCGCTGTGCCTTTCTCTGCAGGTGATGGTGCCACCAGTACTCTGTATTTCTGTGGTGCAATTGAGAGATACTGGTTTAGTGAGACCAGAGTAATGCCTCAGAGTGCCTCCCGTAAGGTGTTTTTGTCCTGTCATTTTGCTCTGGATCATCTACAGACTTTCAACATAATAAAAAACCCCGTGGGCTCAGTCAGTGGGTGTTGCAGCTCCAGGCTTTGCTGGTCTTCCAATTCTGCATTGTCAGTCATAGGTGACAGTGACTTCTCCAGTGGTTGCCCATGAGGTTCCTGCTCTTGTCAGCTTGTCCTTCCTTGCTGGCTGCATGGGAGCCAGCTGTCACATACCCATCTGTTATCTGGGGGTGTCTAAATCCAGCAGGCAGTCCAAAAAGCTTTCGTGAGTCCTGACCCAGAATAGCAGCCTCTGGGAGCAAGGGGACTGGTACTGACACCAAGGGTCCCTTGGAACTCCCCTTCCTGAGTCAGAGGTGGTTTCCCCCTCTTTGTGGGCTCAGCCCAACTGTTCACCAGCCCTGGAGCTGGTGCAGTGGGCTTGACTCCACGGAGTGGTGTGGGAGGTGCACAGGCAGAAGACATCCATTGGAAACTAAAAATTTATGGGTGATGCATCAGAAATAAGAGGAAAAGGTACAAGCGAAAACTGCTTACACCAGCAGTTACACTCTACCTGTAGTCGCTTTTAGGTGTTCCCACAGGTCAGGCAACTCAGATGGATTCATGGATCAACAGCATGGAGGCAACGTGGTGGTCCAGGACCTGAGGTGACTCCACTAACATTTCTGAGCATCTGCTCTTGTTTGAGTACCTTCAGCTGACCAGGTGACTTGTGCTCATCTGAAGGACTCCCTCTTCTTTAGCTACTGACCTTGCCACTTGCAAATTTTATCAACAATATTTTTTACAGTTGTATCTCCTGCTGCAAATACTAAACAGCACAGTTGTTGCAGAGAGGCACGCATTGTCAGCAGTGATTGCTGCTTTTTTTGGACCATCTATTTTTGTCTCTTAGCGAGTAATTAATCCATATAATGCAAATTATGGTCTATTCATACACTATTCATTTCTTCTTCAGAATTTATAAATTTCTTGGTTTGTTTAATCTGCACCAGTGCTTTCATTAACCAAATGTATTATTTTGTCAAAGAATGAAGTCAAGTTTGTTTCCCACAATGCTTTTTTTTTTTAATACTAAGTTATTCATATTATTGTAATTGTTTAAGCATCTGTTAGCTGACTTGTAATAACTTCATGCTCTCTTAGCTATGATTATTACTACAGAACCATCTAACAGTCAGGTGTCATATCACTTTCTCTCTCTGAGCAGTGGCACCACATACTCTTCCAAGATTGAGAACTTCTCTAGTATGGGAGAAGTTGGGAATCTTGGGATTTCTCTAGTATGCCAGGATTTTTAATTACCTATATCCGTTGGGCCAAGTGCCTCCTCAGCCAAATTTTCTGTGATTCTGAGATGCAAATTTTCCTGGCTACAGATCTGAAAATACTTATGCTTAATAGATGCTGTTAAAACTTTCCTTAGTTTGCAAACAGATGAGGAAGTTGTTTACTATACTTATATAGTGTAAACACACAAATCCTTTTCTTTCTGTATACAAACAACTACCTTCTCTGCATCAAAAAGCCTCCACCAAAAATCTTCACTATCAACAGTTTTACCCATATCCACCCAGTAAGAGCCTAGGCTGTTACTAGTATTTCTTAGTTTTCAACATTTTGAAAAAAACTGCTTCCAAGTGCTGTTGGGATTTGCAGCAATCCAGTTTTTCCAGATTATTTTGAACACTCCTTATCACCTTGTATGCTTCATAAATTCTCACTTTTATTGTGTGCCATATACCTCCTTTCCATCCACCCTTTCCTTCTGCTTTTTTCCTCCCTCAGTTGATTTTATACAGGGGATTTTGAAGTGTTAACCTTCAAATTCCCTGTTAGGCAGGAAAGGCACATTTAATCCTGTCTGTCTTTTTTCACAACTACAGAACCACAGATCTTCTCCATTTTGTAAACTTCTAGCAGTGAAATATCTATTAAAATTTTTATTGTAGCTTTCTCCTGGAGAGTCATATTTCTCTGATTGCTTGATTTTCCCATAACTTCCCCCACTTGAGGATTTACCATTTTGAAATACCAATTTTGCCTACTTACATGCCCAACTTCACACATAAAATGCTTATATACATAAATATCTTACTTAAACACCTGCCTTGTAGGCATTAACCAAATGTACTTATATACAGCTACGCACCTACATACATGTTGTATGCCTACTTACAACATGTATGCATACATACATGTGCCTGTATATGCACATGTATATATGCAGTCATGCAAACACCCACCGATATACAATTTAATTTTCTCTGAAACCAGAGAGGAGGCACTTCTAAAAATGTCAGAGTTGAGGCTGTCCATGTTGCCCTCCCTGCATGAAGTTGTGTTTCCCTCTGAGTCCACCCCTGAACAGTCACTCACATCCTCCACCAGGGGCAGCCCTACCCCTCCCATGCCAACCAAGGACTCTATTAATGGACAGGGCTGACTTTCCTGAGCAGGATGTGTCAAGGGACAGGAGACAAGGGACTGCAGGTGAGTGATACAAAGGTTTCCTCTGTTCTGAAGCCCTTAGAATTTGCTGAGATTTTGGTTTAGCTGAAAAGGAGAAATGGAAAAAAAAAACTAACAAAGTAAGATGCAGGAAGACCAAAGCAATGCAAAACATCACCTTGTGTTGCCTTTCACCAGAAATGAGTCTCTAGCTCATAAACTCCCTCCCTTTCCCTGCAGGATCCTGGGATATCCTGCCCTCCATCTCTCCTAAGTGGAGGTGCAGAGAAGAGGAAGATGCTCCTTTCTGCATCTCACCCATGAGAGATGTGGCTCAGGATTTTAAACTCTCACCTGCTCTTTTCCTGAGCATAATGAAGAGGACAACGATGAAGGTTATGGTAGCAATTAAACCCCCCACCTGTCCTTGCAATCTCCTTCGCTCCGCAGAGGAAGAGGAGGGCCAGTGATGTTGGGTTGGCTGGAGCGGCAGAACAGCCAGTGAGTTGTCACAGTTAAAGTTTCCTAGCAATTGTGTGCATGCTCTTGTCAGGTACACAGATGTGATGTGACACAAGTGAGCCAAAGCCACACAGACCCAGGGCCAGTTATACTGGCTGGACTGATGTGTCATAACTCGTTGAACTGCAAGTATGGCTTGCTCTTCCCTGCTGTGTCAGGAGGAGGCACAGGAGCAATCTCCCATCAGCAAGGAGATTGAGAACCCCAACAGCTCCAATGGGGGAGGCAGTTTTGGCTATAGTTGTCTAGTAGCATCAGGCTTGAGCTGAATATTGAGTCCAGCTGAGTGTCTAACTCCTTGGGCATGGCTGTTTTCTTGTGCCTCTCCAGTGGGGTCCAGCCCGCTTGCTATAGACTTCTATTCTGTTGCTCAACTTTCAGTCACAAAATCTCTTTTCCCCTGAAGGAAATTAGATATTTGCTCCCTCAAAACTTCAGGGAGTGAAATAAAAGCTGCAGAAGTGAAAGGGAAAAGGGAAGAGGAGGACAGAGAGAATGGGTATGAGAGGACACCAGAAAGAAAGCATGGGGAAGCAGGCAGATGTGGTGTGACTCAGAGGTTTTGATCCCTGTGGTGGGTAGATGAGGTGTGAGGAGGTCTAGGCAGGATGAAGAACTTGCCCCTATTCGCCTGACACCTACCTGGTGCCTTAAGATGGGCACTCACAGAGATGGGCTCTGCCAGGGCCAAGTGTGAAACAAGGCAGCTGCAGGTGGCTGGTGTCTGTGCTGGGGCTGAGCTGATGCTGGGGTAGGAGGTGATGCTGCAGGTGCCATCTCAGCTTTGCCAGTGGCTGGACAAACATGCATTTGAGGGAGGAATTTTTGCATTGTTGCAGAATAGTTATCGCATCTCTCTCAAATGACACCATCACTGGAACGACATGAACTCTTGGAGGCTCTGGAGAAGATAAACAGAGAATTGATCTATTGATAGCGGAGTACAAAAGTTTGTCCACAAGGGAGAGAAGGTGAGCTGCCTCTGACAGCTGAATGTTGGGAGCGATAGGATAGGGTGCAGGGCAAAATTTCAGTGCCTGGGGACATGGGACTCCTGTTGCCCCCAGGCACTTCCATTCCTCCCTGGCCATATGCAGCTGGATGATGCGCTGGGCCTGGTGCAGCACAGCGGACATCAAACAGATGTACATCCCTCATCTCCTATGCTCACTGCTTGTAGCCTAAGTGATACCACAACCACATGGATTTTTGGCCACCTGGTAGCCAGCAATGTTCCCTCCTTACTCATAGGAATCCTCTCTTTGTCCCAGCTGCCACAGTGGGGTCCTCTAAGCAGCAGGGTGATGCTGATCCCGCTGGAGAGCCACAGAGTGACCATGAGGTACAGCAGGGCCCCTCACTAGCCCACTGGAAGCTGTGTGTGGGGATCTCAGGGTTCACCTCCTCTCCATCACAGTCCACATGCATCAGGGATTTTGTATGTGGGATGGATACTGGCAACGGATCCTTCTCACCCTGCACCACTCTCCTCTGGAAGCAATAATCACCTTTCGGAAGACCCTTGTTTTCATGGGGCGACCTTCACTGAAGGGGTTGGGGGTGCCAGAGAAGCCCTGGCCTGGCTGCCGGGGCTGGCAGCAGTTTCACTTTCACTCTGACGAAGCTGAAGGGAAAAAAAACCCCAACACTTAAACCCGTTCACTCTTTCTGTACCAAGCACGGGAGCCTGGAGGCATAAAGGAAGTGGGGCACAACCAGCTGGGGTCGAGGAGCACCTCTCCCCAACTTGTGACTGGGCAGCTTTTGCTGGGTGCTTCTTTCAATCAATATTTTATCAGCCGTTCCCACTGCTCTTCTGCATGTGAGCTCATCTCCACTGGCCACACTGAGCAGCCTTTGGAAGCAATCACCTTTCCGCCTACTTTCTTTTTAGAATACTTCATCTTTGTGAAAGACTTGGAGGTTGAAGCTGGTTTCTTTCTTTCCCCCCAACCTGCCCACCCCCAAAAACCTTCCTCAGCTGGAAAGAACTCTGCAGTGGCATGACCCAGCTGCCCTTCAGACCAGCAGGTGTGTTGTGCCACCACTGGTTGCCAATTCAGCCCTGGCTTTGCAGGAAAAAACATCACAGGGGGAAAAAACCTGGCTGCAAGAAAGGGAACGAATGAGCTCTGATGGTATTTTAACTATGCAAAGGCATAGTCTTTCCAACACATGGAGGGAAGATGGCTGCTTCTCTGCTGGTCTGTTTCCTCTACTCACAGGAGCACCCTTGCTGCGGCCAGCTAAAATCATGTATTACACACCTGCAGGAAACCACTACAACCCCCAGCCACAGCTCTCTCAGTACAACCTCCTGACATCCAGCTTGTGCTGGCCAGATGTGGGTTCTTGATACAGACTTACCCCTTCTATTGCAGTCCCATCCTCACTCACCAAGTCAGTCCTTCTTGGAAAAGCCTCACAAGGAATATTAATTCTTCCTGCAGAAGTTTTGCCCTGGAGACCTGAGCTATCAGACGTGGCCAGCTGCTCTGACTAGCTCTCCTGCTGCCACTCCAGGGTAAGATTACACACCTAACAGCACACCCTGTGAGTTCTTTCCTTCCCCTTCAGTCTGAGATGCACTCATCTCTGTTCCCCTGGCCCTTCATCTGGCATTATCCATGCTCTCAGAGGGCACCCACATATTCATGTCAGCCAACGAAGCAGAGCACAAGTGTCTGTGCAACTCCTTCACCCCAGGCAAGTGCATCAGCTGTGTCTGCAACAGGAAGGCTCCTTTCTCTGATTTGTTTTTCTGCCTGCTCCAGTAGAGGCCAAACCGCATTTCAGCAGCAGGTTTGCCCATCAGCTGTGTGTGCTGAGGGCTGGGGCGGGTCTGCAGCCCGTGCTGCGACTGTGTTGTGGTTTGCTGCCTGCAGAGAGGCTCCGACACAGCAGTTGTGATGGGCTTTGTTTTGCAGGGCTGTAAACCACTCTTGACAGTTCTCTGCAATCAAATCCCGCCAGATGCTTGCTAAAGCTGGGACTCTCTTGCAGTCTCCAGAGCTGCAATCCATTGTATGCTGGATCAGTCTGGCTATAAGGAACAGCTCTGGTAAGAAGTTGTGCAGCTTACCTAGCTATTACCTATAGCTTTACCATGTAGGCGTCATGTTCAAGAGAGCCATTCAGTGGTGCTACAGCTGCTGGGAGAGGGCTGTGCATCTGTTTTCCTACTCGGGGAGATGAAAATCAGTTAAATAACTATGTGATGACAGATCAGGAGGTATCAATGAGCAGAGGCGTAGACAACAAGGGGAAAGAATATACTCATTGTGATGAGAAAAGCAGCAGCAGACAACACTGGCAGCTAAAGGACAATCTAGTTCAGCAGGTGAGGCCAGAGTGGCAGATGCCTGTATACTACAGGGAATCTCAGGTGATACTGTGGAATCAGAGAAGTGATGGTGGGTGGAGATCTCCAGAGATCTCTGATCCAGCCTCCGGCTCAATCAGGTCACCATGATTTTGTCCAACCAAGTCTGGAAACCCTCCAAGGGTGGAGATACTGCCACCTTTCTGAGGACCTGTTCCAGTGCTGCTTTTCTACTCTTCTGGTAAAAAAGTAATTCCTAAAGTTCAACCTGAACCTCCCAAACTTCAACTTGTTGCCGTTGCCCCTTGTTATATCACCTACTACTATGGAGAAAACTTTGGTTCCATTGTCTTTGTGACTACCTTCCAGACACTAGTAGAAAATAATATGCAGTGTGAACTACCCATCATGTAAAGTACCAGGAATATGGTGAATAACAGTCATCCCTGGTACTAAAAATCCTGCCATTTGGGACTGGTAGAAAGGAAAATAAAAATAGTGCATTAGTCTCACATGAATGAAACTACAGCTTGTTTAGATAAAACTCAGAAAGTTAAAAGAGGCTTTTCTCAAGTTCATACCTGGATATGTAGGGAAAGAACTAATATTGAAAGAGATAAACCCCAGTAAGAACTATGCTGTCATGGAGAAACTAACTTCAGAGTTATGGACATTATGATCATCTCTCATGATCATAATGGGCCTTGGGCCTATAATTCTCAACATGACATGACAAATTCCTTCACAAAACCATCACTGGACCTACAAAAGATTTGTTAGTTGTAAATAGCAATTAAGTCATAGAGCAGGTGGTCATCAAAAATAAATTTGGAGCGTGTGATCATGATTTCCTTACATATAAATTCAATGGGAAGCTAAATAAGAATAGGCCTGCACTGCATATGCATGTTTTGTTTCAAAAGAAATTAAACCTCAAGGAATTAAGACTCTTCAGCATGGACTGCAGTGGTAAGGAAACTGTATGTGAAAGATGCCCAGAATTTTTGAGAGGAATGCACGGTGTTTCTGGAACGCGCACCCTAAGTAAAGAAGCAAAAATCCCTCTGTAGCTATATGGATGAACATCCACAAAAGCGAAGGGTAAGGAGAAAACTTTTCTTCAAATATTTGTTGATATAATGTAACATCAATCTGGAATATGGAATTTTAAAAGAAAAGAAAGTTTTTCATGTAAGTAAATAACTGTACCAGGAAGAAAAAAGTGGCTGTAAAGAAGATGGGGTCAAAACTAAAAATATTTGTTAAAATTAAATAAATATAAATAATAGTCTTCAACCAGGAAAATGATAGTAAAGAGTGGAGCAGAGGAAAGGAGAGTAATGAATATGAGGGTACAGGAACTACCACATTTGATTTAAAGGCAAAGCAAACATTTATGTGATGAAACTAAGAAAACAAGCTAAGACTTGAATTTTAATGGGTTTTTGCTTAAACCATAATAATTTTTATTCTTAAGAAAGCAACAAGGAGTTACAGAGTTTTGCAAAATAATAGGCACTGCTTAAACTTTGCCTTATCTGTGCTCACTCAGGTTTGTGTGTTGGAAGCCCAGTAAAAAATTTCTTCCTTCAAACCAGATTTAGGATACATATCAGTAGCTGACCTGCCCTTTCACCCCTTAAAAATTATCATCTGCCCCATATTACTGTATAGCACTGATAGGGAATTTCCAGACCCTTTCTGAAGGAGAAGTGTTTATCCAGGAAATATCTTGTTTTGGCAGCATACGGGAATATCAGCATTGGTGACTCTCCGTGATTTTATTGAGGCCTCTCAGCTCATGTTTCAGTGATCCGCTGGCTGAATACTCTAACCCAGAACAGAGGTTGTGCCACAGACTGAGGTCCACTGCATAAATCACAATTCAAAACAGAATCTGCATTTCATTGAGTTCACAAGGCTCACCCAAATATCTTACTTTGTCGGTAGAAACCAAATCAAATAAAACAAAATAAAATATAAAATCTCCATTCCCCTTATGTCTCTGTTCTCCTAAACATCACTCTTATCCTCCTAGTGTCTTTTGAATTGCACTGTTTCCTCCTAAATCATTTGCAGTTGCATCCCCTCTTCCACATCCCACTTCCCTTCCTTCCTGTGCCCTTTTACCTGTCTCCAGTTGCCTCTCCTTGTAATACCTACAGTCAGGCAGGTCTCCTCCATCTAAACCCATTACCTTTTCTGTTTCCTGTTTTCTGTTGTCATGAGTGTTTTTGTTCTACTCTGACATTTCTGATTTCCACAGCCCCATCATTTCAATTCCTATTTTTCCAGCGAGAGAAAATGCTGCAAAACATGTCAGCCTGGAGTGTGCAGAGTAATGCTCTTGCCCTTCACAAGACTTGTGAACAGCACAAGCAAGATCAAAGTCACGAAGATCCAGAGTGTGGGGTCTAGACCAAAAGCAGCTCATATGCTCTGCTGGACTTGGATCCCCTTTTCCAGTTCAGACCCCTCCACAGCAACAGACCTATTTTGAAAAACACTAGATGCTCTGTTTCTCCTAATCAAATTCCTCCAGGTGAAATTCAGGAAGAGTTTTATTGGCCAAATTACAAACTTAAACTAGGAGCTAAGGACTTGCTGAACCCAAACCGAAGCCTCTTACCTTTTAAATAAGCCAGCATTGTGCTCACCAAGGTAAACAGGGCAGGTGAATTAATTTCCTTGCAGCTCCTAAAGCTTCTGCTGACTCTGTCAATGGGCAGGACCATCAGCACTGAGCTAGCTTTGCATGCCCCCTCAGATTAATAAAACTGCATGCAACACCAGCCCATAGCTCTCCACTACTGATAAATGTGAGATGAAGTGAGAAGCTGACATTGGCCAGGTGGGTACACAGCGGTCTAAGGGTCCACTCCTTTGCACAGCTTTGCCTGTTCCAGGGTCAGGTTAACCAGAATAACTTGAAGATGACTGTGGATTTTCAGCTTTCACTTGATGTGCTAAAGGTTACTTAACCAAATTTATAGTTTACCTATAGAAGTACACCTACAGAAGTATACCTATATATTCCAGGGGCAAATGTGTCTCTTTCTGTGTGAATTAACACCCTGTGTCACTCCAGTGTACCCTACAGCAGTACCAGCAGGAAAACAATCCAGTCTCCTAGATGTTCTATGTACACCCTGGCTGATCCCAAGAGATAGAGGTCATGACATTCATCTCTCTGACCTCCTCCCTGAACCATCACATTTGCAAAGCTTGTGTCCTTGTAGTCTGACCTCCTGCACATGGAAGAAGCAGGATCTGTGGTAATAAAGTTGGAAGAACTGAAGTCATGCCATCTCCAGGAGCAGGGATGTACAAGAACAAAATCCTCTGGAACTGACAGAAGGAGCTCAGGAGTGGGGTAGTGGTGCTGGTGACACTGACACTAAAGGTAAAAAGAGCCCAATTCATACCTAACATAGGCCACAATTTCAGGGCAGCCACAGGCAGCCACACCAGTTTACAGCACCCAAGTGGCTGATCATGTGAGAGGTTGCTCATAGGCTGAAATTTTTCATGATCTCTTTTACAACCTTGAACACTGACTAACTCTGAGACCCTATTATTTTTTTCTTCTCCTTCCCAAATTATCCATAATCTTTATCTTGGCTTCATTTTCAACTACCTGGCACAAATACTGACACCCATGTGTAAAGCATTATGAGACTTTCCAGAAGGGATCTCTAGGGACAGAAAACAGAGTAACATTAAAAATAATAATAATAAAAAAAGGAACTGCTGATAGTCCTGCTCCTGGGACCAATCCACTGTCCCCACAACTCAGACAATATGCCCCTGAGTGTGTGTGTCTGGAGAAGAAAAACATCCTTGTTTGGTTAGAAATCTCACAGGGACCGCTTAAGCTGTAAGTGTAGACAAGGACAAGCTGCACTCAGCATGGTTTCAGTCACCATGCAATTCATGCCTTTGATTACCAAGCACTCAGCTCAGGTTCATCAGCAACCTCTATGGGTAAGAGAGGGCTCCTTCTTGCATAGCTGATTCATCCCAGATGCACCAAGATCAGGGATGGCAAACGTGGTGTGTGCCATCCACCTGAGCCAGTCTTCACCTGGGCTGGCCAGGTGAGGAGAACAGTGGTCCAAGCCAGCAGATATCCCAGCTCCCAGCGAGGTTCTTCTGCCCGAGACAGTAAGATGAAAGTCAGGTCTCATGTCCTGAACTCGCACTTCTGGCTTCGGACCAGCAGAAAGGGGTGTGAGTCAGCGCCGCTGTGGCTGTGCAGAGGCTGTAAGCTGTTGTAAGCTGTTGAATAAGTTCATGGCCACTTCAGAGGAATCCCACCCACCACCACACCTATGGCATTTCTCTCTAGTGCCACTGAAATGGCTTTACATAGTGTAATGAGACAGACACTGCTGGCAACATGCTTGCTTTCTCTCATCTGCTGCCCCAACAAGCCCATTCTGTTTTTAAGTTAGTGTATTTATTAAAAAATAAACCAAATCTTAACCACTCTTCTGCGCTGTAAAAAACCAAAAGATTCTTATGCTCAAGCCCTTTTAACTGAAGCAAGCATTATCCATACTGTTACTGAATGGGTTGCTGAATGACTCTTCTTTTATGGAAAAGAATAGTATTTCTTTCACATATTTGTTGCTTACAATTAGAATTTGCAACTTACAACTGCAAAACCGCAAATTCCTCAGTTCTTACTGGAGTTCTAATGAATTCCCTTAATTTTGGGGTGTCCTTTTCTTTCGCCCATGTCTCAGAACAGGTTACCAAGTCCCTATGTCTGCTAGGCAGAAGGGCATCTACCTGTGCTCCTAGAAATTGGCTTTACAGATGAAACCAAGGTGTTCCAGACCTAGTCAAGCCAAGTACATCAACTGCTCTTGCTTCTCTCAGGCACATGGTACAGGAGCAGCAGCCTATCTTCAAGGTTGCAAAGATGCTGTTTTCAAACAAGATCCTTATTGCTTTCTTCAAGATGCTGTATTAAGGAAGGAACAGAAACATAAACAGAAAGCATGTGATGTTAGTGAGCAGTGGGTGACGTTTCAACAATGAAATTAACGCAGGAAAAAAAAAAAGCAGGGTGTTTCAAACACAGCTGGGGAGATGACAGTTTTGTACATCCAAAGGAAAGTTGGAAGCAACAATCTTTACACCTGAATTCCCAAATCTTTATCTGAAGACGCCTGAAGGGAGCACAGCAGAGGGCAAGCAGGTTTTTCAGACTCTGTGCTTGAAAGTAGAAACCAAAGTCTTTCGAGTCTGCTCTCGAGATTCAGACATGCCTGTCAGCAGCACGGGGTCCGTCCTGTGCTCCACTTGGTAGAAGGGACAATTCTTCAGGTGTTCTGACATGCACATGATGTCACTGCGCTGCCATTTGTGAACTCTGGAGAAGAGGCTGCTGAACTGCCAGATCTAATACAGAAAAGGGAAAGAAATTGGGGAGATAAAATGGGGATGGTGGTAAAAACAGAAGCAGATTTTAATTATCTATACATGCTCACAGTGGGTGTGCCTTACTCATACTGGACAGGCTAGCGATCATGCAGGCCTGGCATAAACAAATATGGGGTCTGTATTGTTATGTATCTCTTATTTGCTGGTTTTTCTGCTTTAGTCATCACCTGCCATTTTTAATGTCGAAGTCACTGACACCATGATTTCCATGGTGTAAATCCAGTGCAGAGCATGAGGAAATCCAGGACACCTGACCACTGCACCTCTGCAGAAAACTCCATCACATGTGTGGTGTAATCCAAGATGTTTATAAAGCAAAGTGACCACAGCATGCTTATGTGATATGTATCTCAAAGAAACCTGACAATATAAAGACCTTCCAAAGCACCTATTGGCAACTACAAAGCAATTACCATTACAACACTGTTATTATTCACTCCACTCCAGAAAACTCTGGGAAATATAAGGTTAAAGTTACTACTAGAGGACATACAAACTTGTAGAAAATAGAAATGTGCAGCTGAGCTTTTCTGTTTGCAGTGATACCATGCAACATTTAGTGATATACTAGCATGTAGTGATACGACTGTGATTAAGTGACTTTAATATTTGCCGTATACCATTAAATCAAGTTAATTTTTAAAGATTTCTTCTCCATAAAAATGTTTCTTCCTCAGGAAGAAGGATAATACGTGGACGTGCCATGCTGAAGGTTGCCCAACCCTGTCCTAGTTCTAGGTAATAATAGCTATGACACACAGTAGTCAAGAAATTTGGAATTACAAACAATGAGCAGAGTCTGTGCATTGGAAACAAGATTCCTGTATGGTCAGTACAGAGAGCTAACATGAAAAGTGTTAGAGAGTCCTTAAATTCAATGCTACTGGTTTGAAATTGCACTATGATAACTGAAGTTACTTGCTCTATGATTGGGTGGCTGGAATGTCTTTCCTTTTACTGAAGGAAGCCACATCCTCCAGTAAACTATCTCACTGGCTAATTCCTGCTTTGGATTGGGCTAATGCAACTTGCAGCCACCAACATTTTGTTACACAGATTTTTGAACTCACCATGCTTCATGTTTTCTCTTAAAAGAGAGTACTTTATCTTAATAAGTAGTCATGAATTGCTACGCTTCCATTTGATAAGAATCAAGAAGTAGAGATCTACGGGGCTCTGCTTGAAAGCCAGGTCCTTATATAATTTCTGGGAGTCTCTTGTGGATCTCTAAATTCTTATTCCTTGATCTCTGTCTTGTCTGCTTGGTCCGGATGAAGTCTGTCATGCTACTCTTTCAAACAGTTTTATGTGATGGTGACTTGACAGTGCTAGGTTAATAGCTGGCCTTGCGGATCTTAGAGGTCTTTTCCAACCTAAATGTTTCTATGACTATATGATTTGATGTTAGAGCAGCTGCAAGGCTATCAGCTGGAAAAAAAACCCCTGTAATAACTAATGTTCAACTAGGACTTAGACTGAGTTGTGTTTACGTATTTCTTCCTAAACAACCTAAACAGCCAATAAGGGTGGCAATTTTCCAGCACAAAGAGTGGGAGACCAGCTTTGCAGAAGTTGATCTCCTATCCCCATGCTGCTCCCTCACTCACGGTAATCCTGTGAACAAACTAATCATGAAAGCCCTTGGCGTTTGATGCAAATGCCTGAGACCCTTTCACAGCCATGTCTCCCTGTTCTTTCCCTTTTTGGCATTCTAAAGCACTTTGACATACCCTAGACTGGCTTGTAAAGAACAAAAAAACGTATGAACATCAGGTTCTTCAAAAATCCATGGCTAATGCTTAAATATCAGGAATTCTTAGTTCCCAGTGCCTAAAAATAGTGCACATGCAAGCGGGTTACCCAAGACAAGCTTGTGTGTGGACTTTCAGCCAATCAGAAGATGTCTAGTCACACCTTCCTACCTTTGCTAGATGTGCTGCACTTTACAGCCCCACCCCGACAACAAACCCTTGTGCAAATTCACAACCTCATAAACCTTTCCCACATCTGCATGCTTATCTGCAGCTTTTCTTGCTATTCTTACGTTTATCTGATGAGAACTCACGTCTCTTTCCCACTGTCACAGTCACTTGCCTTTTTGCGAGCTCTCCACGAAGCACCACCATGGGAATATCTTTTTTTCTCCCAGACCAGCAGGACCATTCCCCTCTCTTGAAGAAGAGTGGCACAGATGTCCCTCATGAACACTGACACTTGTGATAGTTGAGATAAACTGAAGCTATCCAGAAATCCCGCAATGTACTTGAGCACTTCCACTGGGAGGCTGCTCAGCAAGTCCTTATTTCTTCCTCGACGATCCAATGTGAAATTGCACTTCCCTGGTTCAGCAAGAAGGGTGTCCACTTCTGGCTTAATAGCAAATGTCTTGAGAGGCTTGCTGTATATAACCTTGGCCTTAAGTCCATCAGGGTGGAAGTGATTTTGAACAAAAGGACATCCCAGATAGGCCAGTGGGCAGCGACGCTGGAACCATCCATCCAGACATGACTGGATATCGGCATGCACATTCTTGAAGTGGGATGGGAACTCATCCCTCCTGAAGAAATGACTGCAAGTGAACGTGAAAGCTGAACTGCTTTTGTTGTGTCTTCTGGTTACACAATCAGTGTAGAGCTCCATGTGCAGTTCTTGTGGGCTTTTTTCATCCAGAACATCTGCTAGAACAGCATTGGAGGAGAAGGGCTCCAAAGGAAAGCTGTATGTCTGTGTTGCAAAATCAACAAAGAGTCCATCGATACCCCTTGCTTCAGAGATCTCATGGCCTTTCAGCTCCTTTTCCAGGGCACACAGCAGTGTGGCTTCAACTATATTTGCCTTAGGTAGTTCTTCTACATTTATTCCAAGTTCTGAGGTATCCACTGACTTGTCAGAAGTTGGCATCTTGTGGCCCAGTGCATCTCCTAGTCGTGCTCTTTTGCCACAGTAACTAACGGGCACTTTGAAGGTGTAGACAGTCTTCACCTCCTGGGCTTCCAAGTTCCCATAGACAAAGTCTTTTTCTTTGGGAGTGCAAGCAGCTATCTGGCCAAAGCGGATGAGCATTCCACCATGATGTACCAGATACATGTTGTAATCACCTACACCAACTTCCTTCTTCAGCCTCTCCAGGACCCCTTCTTGCCAGGGAGCCATTCCTTTCAGTTCTCTACTCGGTGTTACTTGTTCAGGCTTTTGGTCCTTTGCCTCTTCTGCACCATCAGGTCCTTCCTTTGCCTTCTCTGTGGAGCTGGCAGCATGAGAGTCTGGTGCTGTCTTCTTGGAAGCCTTCTCTGTTTTTTGCCCTGTGCTGGCTGCTGAGCCTGCAACCTGGCAAGCCAGGAGCTCTTTGCTGAAAATGTTCTCCCAGGTTTTGTAACCTCCCAGGTCCATTCCCTCTTTGTCCTTTGCCAAATCTTCACGCTCACGTTGGCTGAGCTCGGGCAACTGGTCTTTGCCCTCTTGGGAACCACAGGCGACTCCCCCCACAGCACCTGCTTCACCACCTAGGGCTTCGTCCAATAGCTCTTCCACTTCATCCTTTTTCCTCCATTCTGGAAACAAGTCAGCTATTTTCAAAGTCCTGAAAAGTACCTTCTGGTCTCTGAGTGCCAAGGCTATGTCCAGACACTCTTCACTTAAGCTCTCCTTCATAATGTTCTTGTGCAGGGTGGTGTCTGAATCCACGTTTGGCCAGCGATTCCATTCCATCGAGCAGCAGACAACACTGGCCGGACAGACCTGGAGGTGCTTCCCCAGCTTAAAGCGGGCCATGGAAAAAGGGCAGCCATAGGCTGAGTTGAGGCAGGAGACCTGCTCTAAGGGACAGAGCAGTTGGTGCTCCTCCTCCTTGCACATGTGGAAGGTGGCCCCGCAGTGAAGGCGGCAGCTGATCACCATGCAGGAGACGGAGATCTCAACTGGTGCGCGGCAGAGCCGGCTGAAACAGTTCTCACAGTGTCTGTGCTGCCCAGGGGGAGCTTTCTGGGCCCGGTGCTGTGTGTAGCAAAGACAAGAAGACAAGAGTTACTGCCTGAAGGAGCAAAGATGGCCACAGACCCTCTGTGCTCATCCTTGGTTTCTACACATTGGGTGGTCACATGCACTTCTAGTGGGAATAAGGCTGTGGGCAAATGACTGCCAGCTTTGTACAGCCATGGATCAGCTCTGATCCCCACAGTACAGCGTGGCCTGGTAGCAGCACAGATACAGATAAGGTCCTTACTTGTTAGCCCAAGCAGCCAGGGTTTGGGAGCGAGTGGTTTTCTATCCCAGTATTTACACTGGGTCTTTCTAAACCAAGCTGCTGAAATCAAGACTGCCAGAGGCACAGTGAAGGAGCATTCCACTTCCTTAACACTGTGTAGGAAAAATGACATTCCTTTTTCCTCTCTAGAGAAATTAGATGGTCATTTGGCTTAGACATCTCCTCATCTGCCATAAAAACATGAATGTTGCACAAATGAACCTCCCTTTGCTCTACACCAGCAAGGTTGAGAGTGAGAATTATCTACCAGTTCCCAGTGTGGAAAACAGCCTGGCTAAAAAGACTAATTTGCCTGGCCTTTTTTATTTACCCTTATGCCCTCTGATGATGCCTGCATGTTGTGGAACAGAGACTGCAGGGAACTTTCCTTCAAGCAGGTTATTTGCTACTTCTACTTTATTCAAAACCTGGAATAAAGTGATGCTTTGGTGTGAGTTTTGGCGTGAAGTTCTAGAGTGTAATGGAGGCTTGTTAACTACTGGCCTCCCTCCCAATAAATCCATTTTCTTTCAATTTTTTTTTTTCTAACTGCCTTTCACCCTTCTTCCCCTTGCTGCCACGAGTGAATGCTGATAGGAGAAAGGAGAAGATGGCAGGTATGGTTTATTCCATGCTCCTCTCCACACCACCCTGTGCAGATAGGGCAAAAGGGGAGTGACAAAGGTCTAATCTCTACAGAGCTTTTCCCTTCATCTGACGGTGCAGGGGAGGCAACTACTGGCCTCCCTCACATGGTGTCTCATTGAGAAAGAATCCGTTTTTCTCCCACTGGGATTTGTTCTGGATCATGATCATATAAAAACTGGTCACCACTGCTCTGCTTTCTCCAGTTCACCCTATGTACTTCTGACAACTCAGCATCAAACACTGCCTGGAACTTAATAGGTGACCCTAAGCTGATCATATTTTAGATCAATTTTATGAGGGTCTTAGTGACACCACAAGGGGCCAGAAAACAGAAAAAGAGGTCCCAGGCAACAAGTAATAAACAATACCAGTCTCTGTTTCATAAATTCAGCTGCCACCAGGCAGCTCCATGAATGTAAAATTTGCAACCAACAGATTCGACTAAAAGAACAAGTTGATGTGCCAAACCAAACGTTTCAAAAATTTAAATGAGTTTATTTTATAATAAATATATATAATATATATTATTTATATGTATTAATTAAATGTTGTCTTAAGGAAGACTGAGTTTCTGTTCTCACACTTCCATAATAATGTGGCTTCAAGTATATATAATTTTTTTCTCTCCTTGCCTTAAAAACCTTTTCCTGAGGTCCAACAGCAAAAAGCAGAAGTAAAAGAATATGATAAAAGGCTATCACTACCAGATTACTATGTCTGTGTCACAATGAACCACTGGCTTCAGTTTCATTATTGCATTTCTCATTCTTCCTCAGTCAGTTAAATCAGTTTAATGTAAAAATAATGCACTTACAAGACCTCCTCCAAAAGATCTCAGTTCCCCTTGCTCATAATATCGCTACTCTTGCAATCATTCCAGATAATAGCTATTAATCCTTCCTACAAATGGAAACCAGAAGCACAGTCCAACAGCGAGTGAATGGAGATGGTGGTTATCATGAGGCATGCCTCCTGTTGTACAAAATCCAAGAACATAAGAAATGAAATTCTGGGTCAAACCAGAGGTCACCCAGCTCTGAAGTTTTCTTCAACAATGTCTGTAAGAGATGTTATTCAGGGGGTCCTTTCTCCTCATACACAGTTGTTGGCTACAGAACCAGAGGCTGCTCAGTCACTGCTTAGAGTTACTTCCCTGGATATCTTCAACTGGATATCAGTAACTTGGCCCAAAGAAGAGCAGCTGCAAGCAGCAAACTCCCAACTTCTAACCTCCTGCTCCTTGCTGTAAGGTCTGCATTCCAGCTTGATTCAGCCCACTGTGAGTATTTGTGGAAGCAGAAGAGCTAAATTGTAAGTAGGAACTGGAATTCTGTTTTTAAACAGGACCCAGGGTGCTTTTCTTTCATTGTGAAAATGGGAGAAAGATCTTTGACAAGTCTTCCCACCACACCTTCTACGCAGTAGGAACTACCATAGGCCCAATAGACTCTTGTTTGGCTCTGAGAAAAAACAGACATTGGTAGCAAAATAATTAAGACTTTGGGTTCTTTTTAGCTAAGATTAAAGAGAACACAGTAGTGTTTACCTAGATGTGAGTGCTTTTGCAACCCCAGGCTTAAGTGACCTAGCCCTTAGGAGAGCTGTGCTGCAGAGGAGATGGGCTCAGGCTCAAGGAGAAGAGGTGCTACGTGAAGCTGCTCCCCCTCTTTCTTGAAGGTACCGTCTTAACTTGCTGTCTTTCACACTTTCACACTCTGACAATGGAAGTCAGGAACAACACTGGAGCAGGAAAGATGTCTGGTAAAGGCAACGCTTCTGGGATCCTGCACTAAAGACCACACACTCATGTTTGAATTTGATGTGTATTAGTTGCTCCACACAACTTCGTTCCATCTTTTGCAATTCCCAGCGCTGATCAATGCCTGCTTACAGCTCCTAGTGAATCAAACCCATTCCCTGTTGGCCCTGCAGGATTAAGGAACACACCCTTGGTGGTCCCTTTATTCAGAGACTTACACTCTGAAGTATAAGGCTCAGGTACCTTCACCTTCACATGGGAAGAGCTCCAGACAGTGATGCAGAAAATAATATTTTGTAACTGCCCATTGTAACGTCCCTGCCTTGTCTTGGGAAGCACTGGCTTCTGCACAGGGGCGACACCAGAGTGGAGGCCAGGGTGGCCTCAGCCACATCTAGCCCTTAAATACATGTGGTTCAGGGTGGCATTTGTGCTGGTTTAGGCTGTTTGTTACACCTACATTTATGTGGCTCAGAGAAGCAGGAGATACAGATGGATTTATTTCATATTGGCAGCATCCTTGCTGCTCTCATTCTTGTAGCATTTTGCTGCAAATATAATCTCTAAAAATAGTCCCAGTCATGACTTGCAGAAGGTCAGAGGAAGGCTGGCTACATTGCACCGCAATAAAAACACAAATGTGTTGTGTGAACAATACTTTCCACTGCAAAAGTAACTCTTGGGGAGAAATAATTGATAAATAAAAATACATCAAAGGTACAGGCCTTATTGTTCTCCAAAATGCAGAAAGGACTGATTGCAAAGTTTCTGGAGAGGAGCCTGCTTTCACATTGCTGTATGCTGAAACAAACCCCATCTGAATCATATGTAGAGCAAGGAAACACATGCTTTGTTTATGAAAAGTGACCATATCAGAGCATTCAGATGCAGAGTCAGTCTTCATCATTATTCAGGTATTTTTTAGTTGAGTTTACCTGATCTCTAACTTGCATATGCTGTTCTTTTCAGACAAAATACGTCTATGTCTCTCTTCTCATTGTTAAACCTGTGAAGCTACAGGACAGGAAGAAGGGACAGAGAATTTTTTCCTGATATTTATCAGGGTTTGAATGCTGCTTCTATTCTGACATGCCGGTAATCAGAAGCTTTGTATTTTAACTGATGATTTAGTTATCTCTGTGGTTTAGTTGATAGTATTACTGTCAGCACACAAACTACAACTTTCAGAACCCTCAGCAGAAAGTTTACAAATCTTTGCCTCAGTAAGTCTGATACACAACATCCAGAGGCAGGTGACACACAGATATGTGAGGTGATGAAACGTTTCTCCAAAGATGTACACTTCTTGTTTCCCTGCAACTTGCAAAATTTTTTAAGATCTGGGTTAGGAATAAAAAAAAGCAAACCAGAAATGCTAACTTCAATCATGTTCAAGCTACTGCGCAAGAAAGGATGCACACTATAGTCCACAGTCTGTCCACTTTGGTTAATCTTTATTTTTAGACTGTCAAGACAGCAAATCAAGTAAGGCTTAAAAATATACAGCTGCTATTTTTACTGCAGCTACGTTTGTGTCTGGAACAGATCTGTTCAGTGACAATAACTTACAGTTTATAAACCAATTATGACTTATTTTCAGGAAATATACATTTAATTCAGCAGCAGTCAATTAGCCAAAATAACACAAGTGTTTTCTTATGTGGTATGTGCTATATGTGACTGATCATTTGACATACTAAGGTCATACATCGTACCTGAGCTCTTTGCATAGAATCAAGGGAGAGCTCCCCTTTTGAAGAAACATGAAAAGGGGCCACTCAGAAACCCCAGATAATGACCCTAATGAGTGCCTCTGAGATGAGATTGTGAACAAACTTGAAACAATCTTGCTAAATTTTAAAACGTGATAACGAGCTCTTAAAAAATCTCAGGAGAATTTGCAATGCTGGAGCCAAGAATGGTAAAATTACATATAATGTTACAACAGATGAATTACAATGTGAATGCTTTTGTTGAATGTATAGGCAGACAGGTGACGTTCTCTATTTCTTTTAATCCTTGTTACTGAGTATATCATGTTTATCTCATTTTTATAATATCTAAATCTCAAGGTGGATAATTAATTAATAACAGTTATTAATTTTCTTGCAGGGTTTTTCAGTATATTTAATATCTTAGATCTGAGGGGGCTCACAATCAATAAAGAACTTGTCTTTGCAGTACTAGAGGTGCCCTTAAGGTTGAAAGATACTGTTGATTCTGTTTGGCAGATATAAAGTATAGAAATACGAAAATAACTTGCACTAAACATAATATTTTATACAAATAAGTAACTATACATGCCAATCATGGAGATGTTCAGGTTCTGATGTTTCACTTGCAGTTGCATGCCTCCTGCACAAAAACCCTGGCAGAGCCTGCTGCAGAATTACATTTTCTAGGACACCATCTAAATCTCCTTAAACTAAAAATTTTCTTTTCCTTTCATGCACTGTTCTTCCTCAATCACTACTTCTTAACAACCTGGGCAAGAAATCAGACTTGAGCCTCCTTTGCTGAACAGATACTTTTATTTCTTAGAGCTGAGGATAAAAACACTATGATTTCACAGAATATTCTGAGTTGGAAGGGACTCACAAGAATCATTGAGTCCAACTCTTAAGTCAGTGGCCCATATGGGGATCAAACCCACAACCCTGCTGTTACTAGCACCATGCTCCAACCAACTGCACTGCCCATTGGAAACCATACTGTACTGCATTTGTACATGATTCTCAGGAGCCTAAGTCTTCTTTGATACAAAATAAAAAGCAAATCCAAGCATGCCACCACCTGGAATCACAGTGACCCCTAAGTAAGTCAAACCCTACCCCTCAACACCGACAGCAGGGACAGCCTGGGTGACCTCCTTGGCATTAGGCATAGCAGGTCACTGTCCTTCTGGCACACCTGCTCTGCAGTTGCCATTTGGACTGATCTTGCACATGCATGTCGCCAGCCAAGATTTAAACGAGTCAGGCAGTGAATATGGTACAGCTCAGGGCAGGTGGAAAGAGAGAATAAAAGGTATAGATGAAATAGTGATCAATACCATTAATAACCTTCTAGCGAGCACGAGCAAGCCCTAGTTTTGAGGTGACCTTGAAAGAGTTCATATGGATTTTACAGAGGCACTTTGGTTCCAGGGCAATCCTGGTGAACATCAAATCCTCAGTATAAGACGTGAGGAGGGAAAAGGTTTTCCAGGAGACAATTGACCTGTCAGATAAACCCAAACGTGGAAGGATGAAGCTGTGACAATTATGGAGATAATCCCTCTGTTTTTTAGCTGGGGATCATATGGCTGAGGCTGTGGTGTTTCATGGCAATAGCCATTAGTTCAGAGTTACCGAACAGGTTGGAATTGCTTTTTACTGAAAAAAAAAGCTTTAAAATTTCAGGGATGGAGTAAGTCCACAGTATAGCCCATCAGTTGGGCAAAGACTCCAATCCATATTCCTTGCTTTCCTTCCAGAGCACACCTGCTACTCAGGTTCTCACAGGAACACATCAGCTTCTCTTCAGCTCCCTAAACCTGACGTGCAGGACCATGGACCTCAAGAGAGTCTGTTGCACCATCAAGCCTCCTCCTCACCTGGAAAATCTGTGCTGCACACAGGCAGTAAGGTGGCACCAAAACTTACTCGTGCAATTTCTGTTTGGTGAAATGCACTAGCGCTGGTAGGAAAAGCAGGGGAGAGTTTGGAGTAGTGAGGCACAGATAACACATGGCACTGCTGGTGGAAACCCCACCCTGCACTCCCCACTATGAGACTTGGATCAGCAATATTTCTTGCTCCTCCCTACTTGGTGCAATGTAGCCATAGCTCACCTAAGACAAACCCACCCAAAATTTCAGGTGCTGAAGTGGTCCCCCCCTGAGCTGGTGGCATGGTGCAGGGTAGCCCAGAATCAGCATCTTGTGCTAGGCATGTTGGGGAGTCACATGGGAGACAGACAGGCTCTGTGACATGGAGCTGCTCTGCTGCTCCTTGGGCATGGGAGTGGGCCCTGTGCTGTCCTTGGTGGACACATAGTCAGGCAAACTCTCACTTTGCATCAGTAACTGGAAAGTTGATTGGGTCTTGGTTTGAGTTCAGCAAGTGCTATAAAATAGTAAATTCTAGTCTAGCTGCAGTTTGAAGGAAAAAAAAGGAATGGTCCAACCAATGGCTTTTTCTCTTTTGGCTCAGGTTCTATTTTACACTTCAGTAAAAATCTCATTAACATACTTTACTGAAAACTTACTGAGATAATCTAGTGAATGGCTTTAAGAAAAATATAAGGCAGCCCAAGGCAGGTGCTCAGTTTAGAGAATTTCAGAGCTACTGGTTAAGATCTAAGTTATAAAAAAAACACAAAAGAGAAGAGATTCATGAATAAAAATTGTTAAGCAGGCACAAGACTAAATGGTACAGCAGCACCTGTAACTCTTGTAATTCTTACTTCACCATTCATTCAGTCAGGATTGCCAACATAAAGTTTGCAGTCTGAGTCTACACAACTCATTAGATTTTAAGTCTGAGCATTTTTGCCACAAGATTGCTCTTGCCTTTCCCCTGACCCTTACTCTATCTCCTTGTCTTACTTCTCTCAGTTTCCTGCAAGTTACAGAGACTGAATTTTTGATTTATCATCTGATCTGCCGCTGAAGCTCCCATCTTACAATCAGCATCTTAGTTTTTTAAAACCCTGGATACAGTACTGCAAACTACAGCTAATTCACTGAATATATTATGGAGGGGGTTTTTTTAGAGTAGTATGTCACAGAAGTGCTCACAGTTACCAGCTGCCTCTGTTTTAGGGTGTCATTTAAGACATCTCATGGTTATTCTACTTCATCTTAATTACTAAAGCTATTTTGAAGATGTCTTGATTTTCATTTCAGTTCAATAGAGTAACCATTACACTGCATAAGGTTTGTCCAGTAAAATCTCCAACTCTATTTAAAAAGCCTTACCTTGATCATAGAGCCCCTCTGTATGTACCAAACACTTGCTCTGCTGGTTGTGCTCAGCTGGGCTGAAGTGAGGGGGGTGAGGGAGAACTGCAAGCAAAGAAAGAGAAGAGAACAGAATGACACGGAGCAAGCCCAGGCAGAAACAGCAAGTAGTTTTGGGATGTTAAAAATAAAACCTGTGCATGTGACCATGTAGCTCAGCTTACAGAGCAGTCTCTTTCACTGTATTTGTTAACACTGTCACTTCTGGAGTGATATTTCACAGACAAGGTGAGAGGCAGAACCGATAATTCCCTGTGCCCCATATATGAGACGAGAAGATCAAAACCCTTCCCAGAGCCCTGTATCAGCTCCTTGCTGCTCTCTGATGGTGGTTTGCTCTTTACAACTTAATTCCCCTTGGTGCTCACACCAGTTTGGGGTTTCTGCTGTTGGAATTGTCACCCCAGCTCCCACTGTCACCAGATTCAGCAGGTGGTGCAGACAGCAATGGCGGGTTTCCAATGTGTCCACCAAACAGGGTGGACAGAAAAGAGAGCAGGAATGACCCAGAGCTGAGCAGCCAGGCAGATCTGCCTGCCCACCTCCTGGGGACTCCCAGGAGACTCCTCAGCTCATCCCCCCACTGCTCAGGGAAAAGGTTCTACCAGCTACCAAGGGCAAGCCTCAGAGTACAGCTCCCAGCATCACCCTTCCTCAGCCAAAGCTGGGGAAGCAAAGGAGAGCAGTCGTGTTTTACTGTCAGCATGGACCCATGAAAGCATTTTGTGGTGAGTTTCATGGTGAGCATTTCATACTGATGGTGAGTACAGACAAACAGGCGCTGTGTGTCAGTGAGGTTTAGGGGTGCAGATGGGGCAGGCACTGCTTCTCCCTGATGTGTGCTCACCTCATCTTGTTGCAGACACCTCTTGTGACCCTGCTGCCACATGTGGCCACCTTTCACCACCTCAGAAACACAGAACAACTCCTTTTGTCTGTGGCGGCTCTGAGATCCCGATGAACTTATTACTTCACCTTATCTTTCCCTATCTCTGATTCCGCAGTGACTCTCATAGTTTGAAACAGTGCAGGCAACTGTTTTCATTTTTAGGGCTGAACAAAATGTCAGTGGGTGACAACCAAGGCTTGCTGGTGCCAATTGCAATTTAGTAGTGCTAAATATGGTTAGCAGTCTGGCTCCATGGCCTTTTTTAGAAAGGGCTGTATTATCGTGATACCGTTTTCTGGCATCCCACTGCACTGTGGAAAACAAGAACCGGTGGTAGTATGCCTAAACCCGAATTTCACCCAATCACAATGTGATCACTGATCTGTTTACCCTGTCCACTCCCACCCTCATCCCCCCAATTCAGGGTCACTCATTAGCCTTCAATGTTGTTGTCATCTTTAGAGGCTGTGTTTAAAAACATGATGGGGGTGTGGCTAGCTTTTGCATGAAGTAAAATTCTTCTCAAAGTTCTGTATTACTGGTTTAGGAGTAAACACCCTCCATTTGAATTAACCCAGATTACTAAAACACTCAGGGCTTCAGAGGTTGTTGTCAGAAATGAAGCTACCTTGTGTCTTAATTTTACCAGCACCTGATGTCAGCCTGGTTTTAGATCCCTGTGTGTTCAGACAGTCTGAACTGATGCTTTTTGCTCTTCCATGCCTTGCTCAGTGATCACACAGACCCAGACAGCCTTGACCTGCCTCACTTTGTTTGGTACGCTGCCTTGCAGCCACACCTAACAGAACTCCACGAGTTTTGCAAATCCTTCCCTGCAGGGGATGACTTTAATCCAAAAAGGCACCATGTGTGGTGGCCTTTTAGGGCAGGGTATCACAGGGCACACAGAATGAACATAGTTCACTCCGCCTGAAAATGTGTACTTGGTAGAGAGAAAGGAGCAGAAGAGTGGAGAGACAGGAAAGAGGAATTCCTCCTTGTATCTGCAGCACACCATTGCATTAGTTCAGCTGCACCTGAAAGCAGAGTTTTATCAAAACCAGGAGAACGTGAAGATCTCTGTTGCCACCCTTACCGGTGCTAATTTGATTCAAATTATCTCAGGAATGCCAACTAATACTGTAACCAGACCCACTGCAGAACAGATGTGCTTAGGTGGGATGCAAGAAACATGAAATCTCTGAAAGAGAAGTTTAACTGTTATTTTATTTTTTGGTGCAAATGCTTTGGGAGAAAGCTGTTGCCTGTCTGCTTTAAACCATCTTATCTCAATTCTATGTGTAGAAATGCTGTTCTTCTACATGAAGCCCTATGAAATATGCCCATGTACATGGTATGGGTATGTATGATATACACAAATACACACATCCATTGATATGGGAAAATGGGGTGATACCTGGTAGACTGAGAGAGGTGAGGCCTCTGCAGTTCCATGCCCCCATGCAATAGCCTGGTTGAGCTTGTATTTCCCAGCAGGCACATGCACAAATCCACATATACACCTCTTAAACATGGACACAGGTTACACATCCAGCCACACAGAGCGCTCACACAAACACAGTGCCAGCGACCTCATCCCACCCGCTCGTTTGGCTGAGCAGGATGGAGGTGTGCTAGTGAGCATCCATGTATATTTATATCTGTATACACACACACACACACACGTGCAGTCTCTCCCGCCAGCAGCTGGGCTCAGGTTGTCTGCCCAGTAGTTGCCCCTCGATCCCAGCTTCTCTGGTACCCTTGGTCTCCCAGGACTAAACTCCCTGGGGTGGTTTTGCCCCCAGGGCTCCCCAGGCCTCCCAGTCTTTTTGGCAGCTCGATGGGCCTTCTCTGGTCCCCCTGGGAACTGTCTCCCTCTTCATAGCCTTTTCCTGGCTCCCAGGCCCCCTTGCTGGCTAGTTGTGACTGTTCACACTGACCTGCGTGCCCATGCCCAATGCTGCTCCGGGGACATGAGTCCAAGCTGCTGGCACGTGGATACCCTCCACACCATTACCATGTGGTAATGAAAGTCCCTCACCCAGGGCAAATTGTGAAAGGAGTTTAATGAGAAGACAGGACAGACTGCACTGTGCAGGGTGTGGCCAAACCATCACAAACCGTTTACACACCATTGGCCCTTTTTATTCCCATATCCCACGCTTGTTTCTCCACAAGTCACCTAAATCCCTCCTGTTTCTGCCCTGAACACCCCCTAACGTGTCCCGTGCAATGCCCAAATGCTCTTCCCCTGCATCCCATCGTGTCCCCCACCCCTGAACACAGTGACATCCCCCACCCTAAAGGTGCTCTGGGGCTGAGGCTCCCCTGGGAGGGGGCTGGACAAGGTGTTCCTTCCTCTGAGTCCTTAACTGGGTTCCCACCTGCCCACCATCGAGATGGGCCTTTGGTGGGCTGATGGCTCCTGGTACGGGCCCGGCAGGGCGCTGCTTGGGCTCCCCCTCCTGCCACCCTGCGCTGCTCCGTGGGCGTGCGGGCCGGCTTGTGCCACGCAATCCCATGTATGTGGCACCGTACTCCGTGGCTGACTGGCTGCTTATCGTGCCTTTGCGTGCCGTCTCTGCCGTCAGCGACCGCGGCTGTGTCTGTGGCTGCCACGGCCGCCGTGTCCGTCCCTGTCATGGCCCCGGTGCCTGTCGCCGCCGCGGGACCGCCCGTGGCACCGCGAAATGGCTCCGCTGTTCGCCGCGCCCGCAGTGACGCGCTCTGCGGTGACTCCGAGGCCGCGGCTATGAAACCTGCATTAACTACGGTGGAAACACCAGCCCGCTGCCTTATCCCGAGGTGTAACAGCCCCCGGGGCATCCCCGCCACTTTCACCGCCTCCCGCTACGAAGCTCCCTGGCGGCGGCGCCGGCGGGCAGCGGGCTACGGCCTAACACCTCCCTGCCTTTAGCTGCTGCTGCGCCACTGTGGCCACCGCCATCCTCTCCGTGTCCGGGCCCGCGACCCTCCCTCTCGACGGCCGCCACCACCGCCCCTCAGGCGGGGAGAGAGGGAGGCGGCTCCTCCTCCCCGTCCCCAGACCCTCCCGGGCGCGGCGCCGCCGCCCGCTGAACTACAACCCCAGCATGGCCCGCGGAGGGAGCGGCGCCCCCGGCCAGCGCGGGGCGCGCGCGCTGCATGCCGGGAGCCGTAGTCTTCCCC
>VZRE01011470.1:157214-220048 GCA_013396775.1 Cephalopterus ornatus
AGGAGAGGCAGAGCCTCAGGTGGACGAGAGGACATAGCCTTAAGCTGTGTCAGGGGATGTTTAGGTTGGACATTAGGGGGAATATCTTCACGGAAAACGTGGTTAAGCGTTGGAATGGACTGCCCAGGAAGGTGATGGAGTCGAGGTGCTCAGGAAAGACTGCTACTCAGTGCCATGGTCTCGTTGACATGGTGGTGTTCTGTCGTAGGTTGGACTCGATGATCTGAGAGGTCTTTTCCAACCTGATTGATTTTTTGATTCTGTAGAAGGGGAGGGAAACTTTCTCCTGGATCTTCCAAGCTTTCCCTTCCCCCCCCCGCCTCCCGCCAGCGATGTTAGTTGATCTTACTGAAGCTCTGCCTTCTCCCTGCAAACACCACTTCGTATCCTCACATTATCCCACCCACAGCGTAATCTCTCTGACTACCTGCATACGATGAGGGGTTTGCGCTCGGTGGCCGTTTCCAGTTGTCCTGTTCTAGAGACTTTGTATGCGGCAGAAACTCGTCCCATTCATAGTCTCCAAGTCTGTGTTGCCCGTACCGCGGCACATGGAACGATGATTTTAAGCTTTGCCTCTTGAGGGCGTTTCATGAAAACTGAAACTCTGGGCCGAAAAGATACGTCATGAGCTGTGAAAATACTGGGCTGCTGTTTCTGCAGAATTCCCAAATGGTGCTGAATGGTTGTGTTTAATGGTCCCTTTATCCTTTATTCAAGCTGCTGTTCTTCTGGATTTTTTTGTTTGCTGGCATATTTTCTGCTCTGACTGCTTGATGTTAATGAAAGACTCAATAAAGTTGGAATATGTCTATGAGCTCTCAGGAAATGGGACTTTAACTTTATCCCTAGAAACTAGTTATTTTAAAGTTACTTTATATACACCTCTAGCAATTAGTAGCTAGAGTAATTAATTAGTAGATTGTAACTAGAGTAAATTAGTTGATTGAATCAAGCTAATCTTTGTATTTGTCCTTGTTTTTATTGTAACTTGGCTGTGTTCTCCCTTCAGCATTACCACCTGCATTGACATGTGAACTGGCTTGTTCAAAACAGGGTTTAAAATTTCTGCTTGAGCTGTATTGTTGCTCCTTTTAATTACCCTTTAGACATACTCTTAGGCACAGGGGAAATGAGTCGTAGCTCGAGGCATGGTAACTTAAGATGACATGCCAGGTAGAGGTTTTTCTCAGCGTGGATTCCCTTGTCACAGTCTTTTAAACATATGCAATGAAGCTTCACTCCTGAGGAGTGCTTCCCTTTCTGAGAAATGTTGCTGTTTTGGGGACTTGGCTCCCCCATTGGCCCCCAACTTCTAAGGAGAGTCTTTGTTACGTCCCATCTCTCATTCTAACACTGCACCAGGGTGTTTGCCTTTTGCTGTCAGAGTGCCACATGTTGATTTTTTCCGATGTTACGTTCTCCGTGTTGATGACTTCAGAGCTGGCTTGCTGGCGTGGTCCTGTGTATATTCAGCGGAGTGCAGGTTCCTAAAGAGGTCACAGTTTAGTCCATTTAGAAAGGGAAAGGCAGCAACAGCCCATGTCAGCAGCACTGACCAGAGTTACCATGAGAACTAAAAGTACTACAGGCAGTTGTAGCAGTTTCTGAAAGGTTCTTTATAGAGACCTGTAAGTGTAAATGTTTATTTAAGCAGGTTATCTGATACTTTTATTTCAACTTCAGTGTTTCAATACAGTGATATTTTCTTTCTTTTTTTGTTTCTTCCCCTTCTATGTGAATAAGCTAAAGTGACCAGAATGGTACATTTTGTTCTACTGTCCTGTCTCTGACAGGCTTGCTTTGATATCTGTCTGTTTGTCCCTCCATAAGGTTGGGGAAATTTTCTTCTCAAGTGTTTTACAAGTTCTCAAGGGGGCGAATGGGAGACTTCACTTTACTTTTGTGTTCTTAAAGATAAAACTTGACTTGTAACGGCAACAGTAAACAACTTGGTAGGTTGGAAAATTTAACTTAGTGGCAAGAGGTTAATGTGTGTAAAACAATGCCCTCCTAAAAAAACTGAAATCAAGTTTATGCAAAAAAGCACGCGTTAAATTAAAAATAGTGATATGATTTAGGGTTAGGAGTTTAATGTAGATTTGAAATATAAGAAAATAGAAGAACAGCAGCAAATAGCTGATTTATCGTATTTGCTTAAATACTTCTGAAGGCCAGAGGGAATAGTGAGTGAACCTAGTAGGCCATGAGCAAGTCAAGAAAAATAAAAGATATTAAAGGAATTACTCACTTGATGAAATACTCTGAGTGACTGAAATATCTGAACAGGAGGTTCTGGAATGATGTAATGCACAAATAACAAGTTAGAAAGACCAGGCCACCTCTTTCTCCGAGAACATGAGTGGAAGCTGAACTGATAAGAAAATTATTCAGCTTCATACCAAGGGACTAAAGCATAATGAAAGTACTTGTTTAAATAATATAATAATAGTAATGAAAAAAATGCTGATGTAAATTGCAGAGCAAAGAGGCAGCATTATGATTACAAGTCAGCTTTTTTCCACTCGGAAGAAAAAAAAATCTAGTCTGTTACAATTTTTAAAGTCTGTCAAGCAAGTAAGTGGATTAAACTGCCAGATGTTATTTCCAAGAATGAATTTAGAGTTTTCAAGATACAAAATGCCAACAGTAGAATGCAAAGCCTGTGGAAATATCAATACTTTTAAGTTACATTGGAGAAGGTAGAGTGATTCTGGAAAAACAGTAAGGTTAAGTTTAAACTAAACACTCAGTAGAAATCTCTGCTAAATATAAAATCTGTAGAACAGTAGGACTGGAAATTATATTATACCACCTCATGAATATCTTGAACTGCATTAAACATCGTGCAGGCTTAATAATTCATTTTGAGGATAAAAAATAGAGGCAGACTAAGACAGGTGACAGTAAATTTCCTATCCCCAGAATTGGTTTATAAAGGATGGTGGTAGTAGGAGGGTGTGAAAGAGTATTAGAAAGTGATGGTAGACTGGACATCATCGGGTGACTTCTGTTGGTCCATTCGTGTAAGACAGGAGTGAATGGAGTTCAGTGACATAGAAGAAATTTTGAATTGGGATAATATGAGTACTTTCTTGAAACATAATTAATGCTGAGTGTCATGAGGAGGCAGAAGCTAAAAGCATGGGAAGTGAAAGAAATACGGCTGTTCCTGGATGTGTATGGAGAGTAATAGACTCTGAGTTTGCAGAGTGTGACATAGGGCTTAAGATTTTGCTAGTCACGAGCTGCTGACAGCTTTCCTTATGATCCAGAGTAATTATTTTCTCTTTTTCCATTTTTATTTGGTAGTTCAGACTGCTTGTCAGGCTCAGCAGGAGGATTCATACGTTCTATGAGAAGCTAACTGGTTTGATGCTTTATTTTATAAAAAGTTGAGTTTGAATGTAAGTGATATGTCAGTTCTAGAACCATAAAAGAAATAACCTGTGACTAAACATCCTGAATGTATTTGTCTCCAAACACTGCTTTGCAAGACTACCAAATTTAGTGCTGTGGTTATACTTGAAAGCAAATTCACCTGTTGAATTATGAAAATGTCTTTTTGGCAAACAAGCCACCTACTGGTGACACACAAACCACAATGTACCTATAAGTCAAGTCAGATAATAATGTTGTGATTAGTATTAGATTGTTGTGGGGTTTGTCTGAAGTAGGGTGAGATTGCCTCTTAAAAGATACAGGGACTCCTTGTAGAACTTCTACATGATCCCTTCTTCAACCAGCCTCTGTGTTCCTGTTCTATTTTTTTTTTTTTTTTTGGATGGAGAAGTGATCAGAAAGGAGCAGACGTGTCCCTGTGAATGTGCTGCTTGTTGGATTCAAGAGCTTTTGGTAGGAGGGTACTAGGGAGGAAAAATGAGCATAACCAAGCTTTAAAGCGCCTGTGGGCTTTTTCTTGGTGTGGCTGATGCATCAGTGTTATGTGACTGTTTTGGTTGCTGATATCCAAAGTTAGTATGAAATCAGTAGAATTTTGACTTACTGTTATTCTGTGGGTTTGCACACACCGTGCATAGTGCTGAGTCACAGCAAATAATACAGTTGTTGCAGGCAAATTTGTCATCATGGGAAGGATAAGGTAACTTTGGTTTCAGAGCCTTCTGATATTCCCAACCTCACAAAAAAGTTGCTTGAAACTACAAAGTCAAGTTAAATAATAATTTAGTTTATTTTTAACCCAATTTGTTTTAAAGTGTCAGGGATCTCTTTGTTACATCATATGAAATGCTGAAAGGTGCACTGTTGTTCTCTCATGAAGAATGTTCAGGGCACATTAGGATGTTATCAATTTTAGGATGATTGTTTTTCTGACAGATGATGACTGTCAAATGATGTTTTTAAAACAGTTCCTTTTTTTCAGATATGACCTTACAGAAAATACGTTGTTGGCCAGCCCATTCTGTAAGTGCAGGGAGGATGTGCTGTAATCTTAATCAAAATATAAATGTATCTCTGCTTTAAAAGAAAAACAGATTACATTACACAGGAATAATCACTTCTGTTGTTTCATGTAGATGGGCACATTAACATGAGGTTATTTTTTCAAATGTTAGTATAATCCTGTGTGGCTGAAAAGTTTAATTCCCCATGACTAGCTGCATTGTTTTATGACTTGTGGGAACCTTTTGGTTGCAGGTTGATTGTGGACTGTGGAGGGTTTTTTCATTTAAACAGATTTATTGCACTGCAGTGTCTTTGAATACAGTAAAGGAGTTTTGCATTTTCAACTCAAATCAGAAAGTCTCAGTTAACAAATTGGAAGATGTTTTCATTTTAAGTTGACCTGGCTTTGACAGTCAGTTTTTTTGCCCTCTTGCTCAAGTTAAAAGCTTTCTGGAATTTGGAAAGCTGTATCTGCTGCCTTGTGAAGTCAAAATGGACCTTTAAAAAATGGACCTCAAAACATGTTGGAAATATCTTTATGATAGAAAATGTATAGTGAAGTGCTGGATATATTGTGTATAATCTTTTATTGGGGAGTGGGTGTCCTCTTCTTAAAGTAACCTTGTAACTGTATTACTGCTTAATGTCCTCATCAGTGTTTCTTCAAAAAAGAAAGAAAAAGTGCATAGCCCTCAAACTTTTAAAAATTAAATGTCTGTTTGTATGGCTGTCAATGTGCTTAGGTAGTAGTACAGGCTGATGTGTCAGATCAGTTTCTGAGGCAGCACCAAGTGTCAAGTAATTCTATTTCTGTTAGCGGTTGTTTTTTGCTGCAACCAGAAATATGTTTCCTTGTTTTTTTGTTTTGGCTGTGGGTTTTTTTTAGTGTAAAGAAGATCAGGGGCCTGGCAAGCTGGTATTGGCCTGATTTTAAGCACATTTCTTAATAAATACCTATTTTTGTAAGCACAGAAAATTTTTCTAAATGTTACCTGGGAGTATAATTGTTTTACCCTTCAAAATTAGTAATTCTGCAGAAATACCTTTGATATGGTGTCTTATTTTAACCACGTTTTCATCTTGGCAAGATGTGTCAAAATGTGACATCCCTGCAGACTTGACATCAGATGGCCTTAACGTTGTTCAGGCAACACAGTCTATTTTTTCCTCCATTTTTTTTGTTTGCTTTTGAGCAACAGTCAATGTTGAGGTTTGTAATTAGGGTGTAATATCACATTCCATATTGTGCAATGTTGTTTCTTTTCAGACCTTGTATTAATTGTTTCAAGATTATTCTCGTTATTAAGCAGCTACCAGTCCAACTTGCCAAGTTGTCTAAAGCTAAATTAGCTGTAGATTAGGTGGGTTAATACTTGTTTGCTCTTTCACAGGTTTATAGAAGTGCTGGAACAGAAACAGTTGTGAATTAAGGCCTCCTGCTGGGCAGGGAAAAACACTAGGAGGGCTAAGAAGCCTGCAAAATAACACAGATTTGACAGATACGGAGATGAGCAGCAGTTCTGTGAAGTCTTCTTCTTGCTTCCAGGTTTTGACAGAAGGTCCCTTCAAGTCTAAACTCTGTTCCAAGGCTATATGTTCTATCCATGTTTTGCTACAACTCTTTGGTTAAAGGAATTGAAGCTTCTTTAATCTTGTGGCCTTTTGGGTAGCAAAAGCGGGTGGTTTCATTTCTTCTCCATCATTCTCCTGTGATGGTTGCCCTAGGAGTGTGGGTCCCTGCTGTTGTGCTGCTGCAGCTTCCATAAACCACAGAAATGAAATTCAGATGATTTTGTTTCCTTCTAAGTGCTAGGGTTTGATATATCATCAGCAAAACTTACCTTGCAGGTCTTTACAAATACTGTAACTGTTAGTTTTATGGTGCCTGTAAGACACGTTTCCCAATCCCATTTTACAGCTAGAGAAGGTTAAGCATAGGTTTGAGAAATTGACTGTGCTGGAACAATAGTTTTTTGTAGATGAGATGATAAAATATTGTTTCTAGATGTCCTGAGGTTTACAAGAACCTGAAGCCATTTGAAATTAGAAAGTAACACCCCTGTCCCTCAGGTCATATGGGTGTTTCTACTGATGGACATTCCAGTAGACTCCTGTAATCCAGTATGTTTTGGTCAAACAATCTTGGAAAAGAAGCAGATACATCCTGACCAAAATGTTAATCTGGCCGAGCTGGTTTTTTAAAACCAACGGGAGGTGACAGTGAAGAGTGAAGTCAGTCTGCTGTTTTTCTTTATTTTCTTTTTTCCGCTCAGATAGCAGTGTCAACAGTATGGAGACTTGGTGGATGTGTACACAGGTTTTTGCTCTAGAAGTTTTTCCTGGGAAATAGCATTAATTCCAGGTGGTATTTTTTATCATTCTATGCCCTGTATTATTCATGGTTTTATTATGAAGACCTTTCATTGTCTGTCACCTCCAAGAAATCTGACTGCTTATTGCCACAAGATTTAAGTACTTCTGTTAAAATTCTGATTTGTTGCCTTGGAATTGCTAAGAAGCAAATTAGAAGGACTTTCTAAAATCTACATGTCGTGGGGAAAAAAAAACCCCAAACATATTTGTGGCCAAAATGTTGAATTTGTAGAGATTGTGTTGATGAGAGCAAAGAATGACCACGTGCTACTTTCAGGTTAGTTTCTTTAAATTGGATAGGTCTCACACTAAAGAGTGCCAGAGGGTGATGCATCCTGTAATCAGACCTCAGTGAATTGCTCAAACATCTGTCCAGGCTGTGCTGTGGGTATTTGGCATTATGTCAAGAAGCATGATTGTGATGTAACTTCTCTAGAAAGTCTAGAGTCCCATGGCAGAGCCAATACACAAGCTAAAATCTCCTTGGAAGTAAAGGTGTTTGTACATTGATTACCTTGAGTAATTCCAGCTTCTCTCACTGCTTGGAGTTCCATCTTGACAGTGCCATTTCCAACACGGGTTGTCCTTTCAGGGTTGTTTCTCTGTCTCTGTGGCAGGAATCAGAAGGAGAGACAGCAGTTTGACAGCACACTAGCGCTCACAAGTCTGCCTCCAGTGAGTCCTTTCCTTCTGTCAACTGCTCTGTTAGTTAGGAAATGTACACTGATATGGCAGATCACGGATGTTTAGATACTTTTTTTCCCACGCTTTTTCTCATTTGCTTCCTTCTCTGCCTTAATTTTCAAGTCTTCTCCTTCCGTTATACTCCTATTAGAAGGCAGAATGTCTTGTATAGGTTTACTATTCCCACTCCTACTTTCAAAGAAGAAAGTTTGTCTCTATCAGTCTTTAATATCAGCAGTGTATTTCATAATCTTGATTTCAGCTCTATATACATGGTCTATATGTATACTCTTACGTGTGAAAAATGTATGTGGCTATATATACCATTACACAGGTCTTGATTTGTAAGGCCTTTATTTTTACATCTCGGTACCTCTGACATGTGGGAATATCCAAGAGTATTAGTCACATGGCATTCCTTCTGGCAGAGCTCTTAAGTCTAGAGACAGTGATATCTGATTTAAGAAGGCAGGGAGTTCATTTTTGTTCCTATCTAGATGATTGCTTAGGACAAGGTAGGTCATGGCAGTAAGTGACTGTGTATTTCCCAGTGCTTCTGAATTTCTTTTACTTGATGAGCAAGGAGAAATGCAGTACTTTTTATTTCCCCTAGAAGTGTGTGCTTGGAACACATTGACATTTAGTAGGGTTCTTGTCTTAATCAGCAAAAAAAATTGGGATCATATTTTCCTTAGAGAAATGCAAACATTCAGGAACAAACACAGTTTAATTTTACTATATATTTTTTTTTTAATGGCAGCCAAACTGAGGAGGAGAAAGTGTCATATGGGATTGAGTGGCGTTGCACAAAAACCCGAGAACACACCATGGAAGTTCCTTACCAGGTCTCTAGAGGTTTTTATCTGTAGCCAGGAGTATAAAAAAAATGCGGACAATACCATGCTATCTTTAGGAAAGAAAAGATGTGTAGAACATTTCCATGACAACCACCACAGATTTTCACCAGAAGTAGCATTAATTTTGACAATGCAGAGAAAGTCCAGGGTTTGCTGTTTGCTACATGGGTGAACTTAGAGTGACCACTGGCTAAGTCACAACAAAGCTGCTGAAGGCCAGTTTGAAGTTGGTTTGCTTCTGTTGTTTAGTCTGGGGGAAAGGCTTCATCCTGGAAAATGGAGGAGGAGATTTATAGCAGACAATCCTTGGATGACTGTAACAACTAACATAGAATTGTTGTATTTTCAGTCCTGAAAAGCCATTGTGTGCTCACACACTTGAGTAGATCTGAAGATGTTAGCAGCCCGTGTGGGACAGATGGAATCTCTGATGGGGTCATTGAATTTTTCATCAGTAGGCGGGAAACCAGTAAAAGAATGGTGAAGAAATATTTGATTTTAAGATCTATTCAGGACATAAAGCTACTTTTAGAAAATAACTGTGGTTTTAATATATAACATAATATAACCTATACAGGTTAGATAGGCAGGTATATAAAATGGATATGTGGCTATGTGTTGGAATTTTGCTTATTTACTACCAGTCAGGGCCTGCTATAAAATAAATTACTGGACTCTTTGCTAGTTGAATTGGTAACTTCTCAGTGGTGGAGGGAGTTAAATTTTGTCACCTTTAATAAAAGAAACTCTTCCCAGTCATTTGGTGGTAGAACATTATATGGAGAGGCTACATAATAGAAATTAGATGAATTTTAGTATTAACGGATGAAGATGTTCCCTGTCAAGGATTTTAAGAACTTGAAGGGTTTGAAAGTGAAGGTGTGAAAGGACCACAGGAATTCGTCAAAGTCCTGGATCCCCAGTAAAGGCAAATACAGTCTTGTGAGTTTGAGAAGACAGGTTTCAGACAAAAATGGACAATTATAAATAATGTTCTGGAGAGCTTGAGGTCTTGTCCGGGCTGTGGCGTGTGCCCATGTTTGTTCATGTTCAGGGGCAGAATGACTGGAGTGTTTGCAAAGCCGTTTTTCTGTTTGGCATGTCCTTTGGGCTCACGGTTGTCCATCTGGTGTTTGAGTTCATCTGGCTAATTCTAAAATACATCAAATATTTTGTTCAAAATATTTTAGGAACAAAAGAAATTCTGAGTATTTGTTAGCCTGAACTTCTTTCTACAGTTAAAATTCAGGGCTTCTTCAGATAGTATGTAAGTTTAATATGCGGGTAGTAGTCACTTTAACTAAAAATGGGAGGAAAATGTGTTTGCCAAGCATATTTTAAGAAACACAAACACCTAAAGCACAAACATGTAAACACTGGAAGAACGGGGGCTCAAAGATGTTATGAATGATGTAGGGAACTTCTGTCATTCTGAGATTTATCTTTTTGGAGTACCTTCATAAAAAAAAAATAAAAAAATTTCCAGAACAGCCTTTTCAGCAAAATTAGGCTGCTGAATTACCTACCTGTATGCTTAGGTTTTTATGTTGCATTTGGTGCAAATTGTGACTGACTGATAATCTATATAGTAGTTTGTGTCCCTGAACAGTTTTTTACAGTTCAGTTGTCAGAATACAATAACTCTTGAAGTGATGCCCGAAATGTTTTCTGTGAAAGTAAGCTCTGATTGTCAGAATTCTTCAAAGTGATTGTCAGGTAGCAGCAACTTAAAAAGAGGCTCTAACAAGAAGCACATTCGAGTATCCTCTTTATTATTTTATTCTCTTAAAATTCTTTGTGCTAACTGAAGAGAAGGTTAGAGCAGACTTGATTTGATGTATTTTTAATAGGAAACCTAAGCTGTTGAGAGTCTGTGTACACTCACATTGCTCCATTTTAAAGCAAAAAGTGCACAGGAGATCATTTATCATCTGGTGATGCTGGGCTTATGGAATTTGAGGTAGGTAGTGTATTTTACACAACACGCTGGAGCATTTGAAAGAGAGCTTTGAAATCCATGTAGAGTAACTTTATAGTACAGCTCCCTAAATTTTGTGTTACAGATAGTTACAGTGTACTGAAGATTCTGCATTTCTATGAAAATGCATAGAAATCCTGATATGTTGGGAATCTGATTCCCAACCTCTTTTGGATTTAAGGGGATGATGTAAGGAGAAAAGCAGCAACACTAAGAGCAGAGACCTGATCCACAGCCCATTGACTTCAGGGAGATGTGTTCTTTCCACACAGTATTATATACTGTTTTATGCTAAGTAACTCCAAAGTGTGGTGGTGTACATGTGAAAATTTTCATGGGTAGTTATAAATGCTGATCCACTGAGTTACATAAGACAGATGGTACTTGGAAAGCACAGACTGAAAAAAGGCCCCTCTACATAAACAGTGACAGGATTAGAGACTGGGGGTGGGGAGGAGGGGAACAATAGCACTGCTTTCTTTGCAGAACAGAGCATTTTCAGTGGTTAAACCATCCTCACCTAAAATTTTTCTTTTCATTTCAATTTCCTTGTAGGCCTTGTCTGGATAGAAAGAACACAGGGTTTCTTCAACAGGGTTTTGTTAAATTTACTTAAAGTGTATATTTGGAGTGCAAAAAAAAAGCCCCTCTACTAACTCAGAAAGTAAATCAAGCTAAAAAGCACCTAAGACACCTTACTTCTGAGTGAAGACAGGGGTATGTAAGTAGTTTGGCTAATTTTCTGTGTGGAGAAATGCTAAAAATCATTGGTGCAGTTTTCTTTTTAGCCCAGGCTATATACTTCACCTTATAGACCTCAGTTCTTTCTTAATAAAATATTTCACTTATTCTCTGCAGCCTCTGAGAATAAAATAAAGGTTTCTTGGACTGATGTGAAGAACTGACACACCAAAATGACAATTCTGTGAAATTTTGCTTTACACCTTCTAAATTGTTGGAAGTTAGGTGATGGGATATAGGGAGGCAGTGGCTAGAAATTCATGGCTGCAGATTTTATGGAGTGGAGAGAGAATATAAAATGATGTGTTGAAGAGTAATTTTTTTCTGTCTTCTCTTTTTTATTTGTATTGCGAAGGAATCATGACGACCTCAGGAAAAGAGAATTTCCGACTGAAGAGCTACAAGAACAAATCTCTGAACCCTGATGAGATGCGTCGCAGACGGGAGGAAGAGGGTCTTCAGCTGCGGAAGCAAAAGAGAGAAGAGCAGGTAATGGACGGCGGTTGTGGTAACTGGGACCAGTCGTGAAACAGTCTTGTCTTGCATTGTCTATGGCTTTTGCTTCTCCCAAGCCCTTTCTTAGTTGTTCCTGCCCTCAAAGTTCATATGTAGTCAGTCTGAAATCAGAATTGCTTGCAGACTTTACTGCCTCTTCTGCAGGCTGCACGAGACTTAGTGACTGCTCCTTATTCACTCAAGTGCAACATTGGCCAGAGCAGCCTAAAGATTTCACAGAACTGTCTGACCTTGCACTGAAGGTGATTGAGGAACTCCAGTTTTGTTCTTTGTTTATTTATTTGTTTTCCTGTGAGTTGTGGTGGCTCTAATCTATTCAAAGAGTGGTGAGCTGAGGTGAAATGGAAGGAAACATTACATCTAGAATAGAAGGATGAGAAGATATGACCAAGTCCTTAGAAGTTGCAGTAGTGGTTTTCTTGAGGGAGGAAATAATTTGTTGACCTGGTTCTTCTCAGGTTGTTGAAGTTTCACCTAATTTTTTTTCTTGTTTTTTTTTGTATTTTTTTAGCTGAACAACATCACAAAAGCAACCTCAGGCCTCTGAATTTTCTTATAACTTGGCAATGTGTAAATTTTGGTTTAAGATTATATTTTAGCGCATTCCTTGAGCTTGAGTGGGCAGATCATACAGTAGCTTAGTAGGAAAAACATTCCATAAGAATGCCTGTCACTGACCAAGAGTTGCTATAGACTTAGCAGTTTTGCATACTGTGTCCTCTCTGTCTTCTCTGGAGAAAAGACTAATGGTAGGTCTGTGTTAGGGCTCTGCCTTGGCTGTCTGCAGTGGTGCAAATCTAGCATGGCTTAATGCTAGAGTCTTGCTTCCTGTGCTCAACAGGCAGAGCAGCGCCCTCAAAGCCATCTTCTTACTGCTAATGTTTCTTCCAATGAGACAACTGGATGAGGGAGAGAAGCTGTAGCCTCTCTAGCTCTCCTCATGACATCTCTAACTGGGTACCTTCTCAAATCATAGCAACCAAATTCTGTAATGTCAATCCTATGTATGATCATCCTCCAAAGCCGCCTCTTTGCTGCTGTAACTTGCTTATCAGAACCTCTGCAGGTGTTCTGTGAAGGTCTGTAGTACAGAGCAATTTATCAGGTATTTGAGTACTCCTACAGCACTTCTACAAGAAAGCAATTGTCTGGAAGCTGGAGATGCATGTAGGTGGAGGTGGATGGTGAAGAAGAAAAGGGAACATCAGTGAAAGTCTTCCAGAAATGTTAGGAATAAATCTTTTAGCATGTTTTTTTCATTTACTCCATGTACTGTCAGGTGAAGTCCTGTAGCCAGCATATTAGCTTCTTGCAGGTAGTAGCATGTGTAATTTTTATTGCAGCCTAACACGACGTACTGTGTATGTACTGGCTGTATAATATACATTAAATACTTTTTCTCTTTAGTTGTTTAAACGCCGAAATGTTGCAACGGCCGAGGAAGAAGCGGAGGAGGAAGTAATGTCAGATGGTGGCTTCCATGAGGCTCAGATGAACAACATGGAGATGACTTCTGTAAGTGACAAGAAAGGAATACAGAATACAGTGGTTTTTTTTGTTGAAACTGGGCAAGTCTGCTGTGCAGTGACTTGAGGGGAATGGAATTCCAGAAGAATGTGAAAAATGCATTCAAAGAGCTTATGGACAACTCTGAAACATCTGTCTCAGTGAACTACTCTGAAACAGATCACATGAGAGAAAAATGTTATGGATAGGGTGAGAGGTGGTTCAGAGGATATGTGCTCCAAAAAATTAAATAAAACATCATTGTCCTGGCAGGCTGATTACTGCCTGGTTCTGGTGCTCACCATTATGGGTGATTTTATCAACTGTTGCCCAGACTTCTTGGTTTCTTTTTAATCTGAAATGTATAATGCTTGAGACACGAACATGCAAAGCGCGCAAGTGCGTTATTGCAGTTTACGACGTTCAAAAGCGTTCAGGGGAAATCTTTCTTAGCAGACATTCAAGTGGCACCACTTTTAGCCAGGGTATTGGAAATACAGCTAGACGTACCTTATCTGTCTGCATGAGGCCATAAATTCCTTTACAAGCTAGAAAAAAAGCTTTTAGTGGAAATTAGGCTTCTTTTTTACTTTCTCCTAATTTCTTTACCAGTGTTCTCTCCCTGAAAAGAAAAATGGTAAGGTTTTCAGGTTATAACAGAGAGGTTTGAGGAAAGTGCAGTCCTCACTTAAAAGTTTGACCACTGATCTTCACGCTGTGTATACTGGGACTATGCAAGTGGTATTTCCATAGAAATCAGGCTGAGGTTTGTATTCTGTTGGTGGTTATATGGGCTTTGAAAATTACCGAGAAACAGAGAGCTGCTTATAAACAATGTGGAAGTTCATTAATAGAACATTTAGTTTTACTCTTGAAGAGTTTGTCTTCAAATATCAGACAAGTCCTAAATACCCATAATTATTTGTGTGGAAGCTTACACAGATAGTTAGGAAAGGATTCTGCTTTATTGAGATATTGTCATTATACAGTTTGCTGTGTTAAATATCATTAGTTTCAGGCCATTAATAGTTGGAGCAGTTAGCTGTTACAGACAAAGCTTAAGCATTTTCAGCACTGTATCTGTCTCCCTGTCTAAAGATCTGGATCAGATTTAGATTAGAAGTGGAAGAAAAAAAATCTGACTTTTCTTATGCTTCTTTACATACATGTGTGGTAAACAAAATGTCAGATTTTACCTGGCATAAGAAAGGTTGCTGATTTAATTAGCCATATTATTGAAAACTGTTAGTATTATGGAAAATTTAATACTCTTACTTGATGATGATGACAAGCATTTGGCAACTCTTCTAGAAATGACAGGTCCTGTACATTTTGGAGTAAGAGAATGAGTCAAAATGTACATGTTAGAAAAATCTAAACAATAGCACAGTCAAAGTGGTGTTCTTGCATAAGAGTAATTGTAGTTCCAATTTGAACTGCCTTCTCTTGAAGCTGATAATTTTACATTTATTTTAGAGGAGGGGAGAGAATACCAGTGAATGATTCTGGAGAGTAATTTTTTTGCCATATCTTGAGTAAAATTTTAATTTTTGGCTTCCGATAAAGGAATGCTGCAGTTGAAATTATGCTGCTTAGGTAGATGTACGTGTACGATGATTCCTTCATTGTCTATAATGGTTTTACCTACATTTTTACCCAATAAGAGATTAACTTCATACTGGTTTAACAAATGTAACCTGTTTACCACTAATTCCAGATTTTTTTCCCCTTTTTGCTCTCTTATCACTGACATTCTGTTTCCCCATGTGAACCCTAGAGTGCAGTCATCACCTCTGATATGATTGAGATGATTTTCTCCAATAGTCCAGAACAGCAGCTTTCAGCCACCCAGAAGTTCCGAAAACTCCTTTCTAAAGGTAAGGAAATTAGTTGGAGAAAAATGTAGAAGCCTCCCTAGTACATGTTTTCACTTTGACAGCAATAAGGATTGAATTTCACACTGAAATTTCTGGGTCAAGCTCTGCTTTACAAACTGTCAGCTAGATATATGTAATAGTCACTTCTTGTCTCAAAATCTGTTTCAAGTGTTGCAGATGTGATGTCTCCTCTTGAATGTAAGTTTAAATGTTGTAGGCAGTGTCTCTGTGGCTCAGATATGCTCATATACTGAAGCTTGCTCGTGAACTGCTGCTGTGAAGTTAGTCTGCCTAAATTGCTGAGTGCATTAGCATTCTGAATCATGTTACCTCGTTACCTTAAAATTCAGACTGAAGTTTTCTTATGTTGACAGATAAGAATCTGATGCCTTTTAATAAAGTATTGTAGAAAAAGAACACACTCAAAAAAGAGCAGTCAGTATTTTACTGGATATTATTATGATAATATTGGATACTGATTATGATTATTATGATAATACTGGATAATATTATTGTATTATTACCAGTAATTTGAGAACCTCCCTACAAAGAAATGAATGTATCTAACTTCACCTTTTATTTTAAACAGAACCAAATCCCCCAATAGATGAAGTCATAAGCACACAAGGAGTGGTGGCCAGGTTTGTGGAGTTCCTCAAACGAAAAGAAAACTGTACATTACAGGTATATAAATATATCTGTCTTCCTAGATTAGGAAGGCATTTGGTGATGCAAATAAGAAAAAAAAAAAATCAGTGGTTTGTTTAGCCGTACTTCCCCTCTTTCTTCACTAGGTTAAAAATGCTGTTTTATCTTTGGAGTTTCTAGCAAGACCTCTGGGGACAGGACAGGAGAGAGAGAGGTCTGAGACGCGTTGAGTGATGGATAGGATGGGATCTGTGCACTTCAACAAAAACAGAGCTTGAAATTTGTAACTCAACAGTTGAAAAGCTATTAAACTAAACTTTAATGTTCGTCTTTTTTTTTTTCTAATTGAAGACAGTTTTAAATCTTTAGAATTATGACTTAAATTTTTGATTAATTTAAAAAAAAGTTTAGAATTAGAATTACAATCTGTAATGATAAACATAGAAACTTTGAAACTTACTGGGGTTTGAAAAACTGAATTGCATCTGCTACAATGGTGGTTAATTTTTCTTGGACCTTTGCCTCATTTTCAGCTGTCCTTTTCCCTGGACAGAGTTCTCCTGGACAAGCAGAAAGTGAAGAAAAACAAATCATCTAGTAAAACATGTTAATTTAACATGTAACCATTAAATACAACATACAGGCTAGAATCAGTGTTGTTTTAAAATCCACAGGGCAACAGGTTGTTAATGCCATGTGAAATCCAAATTTTGTGGAGCAGAGATATATGGAAAGTTTTCTTACACATCAGAGAAATTGTTTATAGGTATTACTTTTCAGATTGATATCTACAGAATTCCAGAGGTCTCTTAGCTACCTTTGAGGAGTTTGTGGACAGCAACTAAGAGTATGTGTCAGATTTAAGCTGGTTAGTTTGCAGTTCAATGGAGAATTTGTAAGCTGTCTGATGTAAAAAAAATGGAATGTTTTTTATCAGTTCTAGGGGTCTAGCATAGACCTTAAGACAGGCAGATAAATGGAGGCAATTCTTGTGGCCTTATTTGTGTAACCTGTATTGATTTTTACATGAAAATAGGAAAAATCAGTCAGTTGAAACTTGCAAGTTTGTCCTTTGAGGAATTTTTAAGAAAGTAGTGAAACTATAAGTGAATTTGTTGCTCTTGATATTTCCTTCTACCTGGGTAAATTTTTCTTCATCTTGCCAAATCTCTCCACCTGCTTGTCAGTTCAGGGTCTGTACGTAGAATTTTTGCTGTGGTCAGTTAGGAAGTTCCTCTTGACCTCACTTTTTAATATTTGTCTTGTTTCCAAAAGTATTCCTTTGACCTTGGTACTCTAGGCATTACTGACTGTAGCCTAGCTGTAGAAGGAAAAGATTTCAACTCCTTCTGAAATAGTGAAGTAGGAAGTATAGCTACTTGTATAGTGGATTGAATATGAAAACTTCCATGTTAATGAACTTGGATGTTTATGGGATTTTATGCTCCATTTTCTTCTCTCTTGTCAATGGAATATCCTCTAAAAACTAGGCTTCTGGTATCAGTGGTAGAAAGACCTAATTTATTAGGAATTCCTCTGTCCTGTTTTTACTCAAGGTGGATTCAAGACTTAAAAAATCTCCCCTCTTGTCTATGGTCACGCAATACATGAACAAATACATGTGTCTGATGTGCAAAATATTTTTGTGATGAGGGGGAGAAATCTTAAAAAAGAACAATACTATACAGGTACTTTTGCCATTTGCATGTGACTGTTCCTTGGGTTATACATCCTGGAGAGTCAGATGTCCACAGAGAGGGAGGACCTGTCACTCAACTTCCTGTGACTTACGCTGGAGACAGTGGGAGTCTCCAAGCTGTGCCTAGTTCAGGCTGGTGGCTTCCATTAGGAAGCCTAAAGGCAAGTTCTAAAATACGAGTAAGAAACCTCTGTTGTTGAAACTCTACACTCTATCTCAAAATGCTGGATATGCACTTCAGGGAAAGTAAAATTGCAGGAAAACAAGTACCTTTCGTGTTGGACTTAAGCTCTGGCCTGAGTGTTTTGCTCCTAGTTCATTAATGATGGATCTTGCTGTTTTGATATTGTGTTTCTGCTTTATTTTGCAGCCCATTCTCTTTGTGTATTACAGTGATGTATTTTGGAATTGTTTATTCTGATCACGTCTTACTAGAAGATAATTTCTCCTTTAGCTGATCAGGAGGACATGATTAATTGTATTTTCAAAGCCAAAGTCTTTATTAACACTTAAAAATGAAAAACCTTACATGTCAAGGCTTAATTCTTGAGTTATTATTCAGGCCTATTTCAGAATTTGGTGCATCTCCTTAGCAGGAGTTGTTTTTGTGATTAAACCCTAAATATAAGTCCTTGGTGCTCCTCAGAGATAGCTAGTTTTAGAAGATATAACAAGATTTTCACTGGAATCCTGCCGGATCAGCATCAGTTAGTAATGTCAAAATTGGTCACTTATAGCTTACAACTTTCAGTTTCTATCGTTTCTTGATGTTTGCCTTTTCATTCAGCTTTTCATGATCTTTTCATTCTATAGATTCTGAATGTATCTGATAAAATTTAAATTTGCTAGTGTAATATAATAATTTTTGAACCAAAAGCATGCAGAAATCTACCAAAGCCTGGACTTCTAGAATCTGTGTTTTCTGATGCCTGTATCAGGTAGTATTAAAATTTGCGTTTCAACTTGAAAAGTTAATGCTTTTGCAAGTTGAGATTCAAATAAAAATAAATTACAGAACCAATTAAAATATGCTAAATGTTAATTCAGGATCTCAGTTTTGCTTCAAGTCTTGGAAAAAACCATCGTACACTTACTAACGCTTGTCAGGGATACTGATCACCAGAGTTGGAGACAAGTACTTTGAGTTTTTTTAAGAAATCTCCTTTTTTTTAATCTCCTTTGAGTCTTTTATTTGCTTCATATCAATCAAGCTTTTTCAAACAATGTCTTTTTGTGCATCTTCACGAATTTCATTGGCGATTCAATGAATGCAGGTGTCATGCCACGTGGGAAAGCACATTTTTTTGTGCATAGGTTCTTAGCCAGTAAGGAAAGGCAAAGGTAACATAAATGCATAGCTAAAAAAATATTTGAAAAGCCACAGCAAACCCGATGTTCTCGTAAGGAACTTGTGCAAAATTTTTATTTCAAGCGATAGCAATAACTCTTTAACACCATGATTCTGATTCTTACTTTGCCAGTTGTTCGTTAATCGGTAATATCTCACGTTTTTCCTAAGCCAATTCTTTCTGTTTTTAAAAGACATTTAGTCTTCATGTTTGGTATAGCGTAGAAAGTTCCTTGTGAACTGTCTTTTTTTTGTTTTCCAGTTTGAAGCTGCATGGGTGCTGACAAATATTGCCTCGGGAAATTCCCTTCAGACTCGAATAGTGATCCAAGCAGGAGCTGTCCCCATCTTCATAGAGCTGCTTAGTTCAGAGTTTGAAGATGTACAGGAACAGGTAAAGATTGAAAACAGTGTTGAATTTTGTGTGTGTATGTCTTCGTTTGTGGAGCTGGGGGCTTTTTTGTTTGATTTTTGTTTTGTTTGTTTGGGTGTTCATTCTGTTGTGTTTTTATGGTTTTGTTTGTTTGTTTTCCTTCCCCAGAAAGGAGCAAGGCTATCCTGTAAGAAAGCCTTTAGAGGAAATGTAGTACTTGGCAGTTTTGCACAAAGTTGCTTTCTGCTTAGTGTGTGTTAAGATATCTAAGCAAGTATTGTATTTTTCTCTTTCTGGTAATGATACATTTAACCACAGCCAATGAGGTAATGCGTTTTAATCTCTAATGGGTTAATGTTTTTCTGTGTATTGAAGAATTCAGGGAGCCTTGCTCAAATAATTGCTTTAGAGATGGAAAGCTCGTGCCTGTTTCTCCTGAAGATAAAGCATGAGTGGAAATTATAGTTTGTTCTCTAAAAAGAAAATCATAGTTTGTTCTCTAAGTTCATTACAGCATAGATGGATATTCTTTAAGGCCCACAGGGATCAGTGTAAAGCACAGACCAAACATCTGATTGAGTAGTTTCCATGTTAGGTCCATAACCTGTGTGTGAACAAGGATGTATTTCAGACATATAAGCTTGCTTTGAAGACTTAGGGTGATGAAACATTAACGGTGTTAACAAATTTAGTTCCAGCCAATCTTAATCCCAAATTGAAAAAAAGTACCTTTACTGTGCAACTTTGGGTCCAGGTATTTGGGTTTTTTTCATTGTCCGCTCAGTTAGTTCTGTGTTTTTTCCTATAGCTGCTTGCAGGCCATAGCTTAAGCTTTACTTGAGCAAATGAACTTAAGCGCTGAATTCTCATATGAGAGTATTTCTGTGGTGTTTGATTTGTTGTTTGGTGACCCTTTTCTGAATGTTCTTTGTTTCGATATCTTTTTGTGGTGGTAAAATTACAAAGCACTGGATATTTCAGTAGCACTCTTTCAGCAATGCTGTTTGCAGGAATAGTACCTTGTTTTCATTTCTACATGATACTTTGGTGTGTAAGTATCCAAGATGTCTTTGCGGACTCTTTGCCACAGAAGCTGGCAGCGAGCTCAGGTTAAGCTGATTATTCCACATGATCCGTTGTTCTTTTCAGAGGCACTGACTTCCAGGGTTTAGTTCTCCATCGTGTAAGTGCGACCTCTGTTCTCTGTTCCTGGATGTCTGACCTTGCATTTGGCTGTATTGAGATGCATGACTGGAGGAGTCCCGACTCATAAACGTTGGATTGCTTTGTGTAACTTGCCTTTCTTTCTTCGAGCTGGCTCAGAATGTACTACCTGTACTTCAGGTTGCCTAACTTTTTCCACAGGACAGATATATTTTTTTTTTCTCAGTTGCTCATAGCTTTCCAGTTCTTCCACTTTGCAGCTTTCCATTTTCAGTGTTCTAACTCAGGCTAAATTATTTTTGAAAATGCTTTTTTAGGAGAAATTGAATTCAGTTGTTTGAAAAAATGTTAAAGAAAATAAGGGGTATTTTTGTGTCCATTTTTTTTTTAGTTTTGAGTAAATGAGTCTGCTGCTGTTGTAGAAATTAGAAATGTGATAGGGAGCTTGCTGAAATGGCAGATAAATGCTATGTTCTGCCCATGTGAAAATCCATTCATACTTAGTTATATGATGCCTTTTAGAGTTTGTTTTTTGAACTTGGTGGCATTACTTGCCAAATTGTATAGTAAGGGCTACTCCTATTTTTTATTTTTTCCTAGTGGTCAATCTTCTGTGCAAGACCTAACTTGCTTTTTTTATTAAGTGGTTGCTGGTGTTCAGAGAGCAGGTGGGAAGAGCGAACATGGTTAGATTAAGTTGTGCAGCCTTCAATCTTAAGATGGGTGAATTAACAGAAGAGCTTAGGGGCCACAGTTAAGTAGTTTATCTGTCTCCTTCCTCCTTTGCCTCCTAATAAACTGCTGACATGTTAAAGTTCAGATTGCTGGCAGGCAGAGTGGGTAGGTTGTAATTACAGAAAAATATTCTTCTGTGCAGTTCAGGTGCTGCTAAATCCATGATCTCTCTATTGCCAATAATCTCCAAATACCAGTTAAAAATTGCTCTGTAGTAAGCTGTGCTAAAGAAGGAAAGTGTACCCTGCAAAGTGTTACCTGCACCTTTTCATAGTGGGCTTCTGTGCTGCAACTCTAGAGATTGCAGCCCTGCTCACACCTGACTTTGGGTTTAGTACCAGCCAACATAAAAGAAATTTTCCTTTTTTTTCCCAACAGCTTTAACAAACCCCAAGCAATTCACCACAGTATCATCCAAGACAAAACTGAAAAGCATTAAACACTGAAAAATTAGCTCTTTTACTTGTGTATTACAGGATAGCATTAGTACACGATCGCATAGTATTTTTCCAGATGACTCTTGTCTCGTGCAATATATGCACAGATTGTTGTCCTGGTAACAGATGAATGGGTAGCAAAGGAGGCTTTTATTTGTCACACTGTGACCCTGTTTGTTAAAGTTGGAACACATTATAGTGTATGAAGGAGAATAGGAAAGAAATTCTTAGAATTAAGGAGGCTGTAGGTTTGTGAGTAAAATGTTTCTACTGCTTAGTGTCTGATGCTGGGTGATTTGCTTCTATCAGTTTTCAGTAAGTGGATACTAGTTCTGTGGCTTTTGAATGCTCAGTGTGAAATATTTCTATTTTGCCTAGTAGTTGAGGACAACTCAGCAGCATTTTTTTTATGGTTAGGCCTGTGTTTTGAGCAGATCTGGTCCCAGGCTTCTCAAAGCTGTATTTTTGAAACAGGAAGGTATTTGGTCATAGTTTTCTCTCCTGTAAAATGATCATCTGGATCATGTCTCACAGTAGTACTGTGGAGATTATTATTTGCAAGCAATTCCTGCTACATTTGCAGCAAATTACAAAAATTGCAGGAAAATACAGAAAATATAACTACATGTTCAGGGCAGATGGGCCAGAAGCTAGACCTACAATCATAAAGTAAAGGATGAAGAGAAACAGAAATGTTGAAGGCTGTGTTTAGTAAGCTATTCTTCATTCTAAATGGGATAGCAATTCTGTAGAAGGAAGTGTTAGTGGCAATATCATTTTGAATATGTAATACAGCAAAACAAAAAATATTTTTAAGATTTTTATTTTACTTACTGGCTAGTCATTATTCTCTGTTTTTGCCTTCTAGTAAGTCAATCTTAAAGATCTGCACATCAGTTTTGTCTTTTATTTGAAACTTCCCTTAGCAGTGGCTCAGGAACAGAAACCAGTTTACCTTATCTTGTGATCATGATTTTCCAATATGTATTTTTCATATTTATAAGGCAGTTTTAAACTAACATTTTTAGGCACTTTTTCCTTTGTGTATGCTAATTAGAGTCCAGAGAAGATTGTAAATCAGCAGTTTTGTAGTAGTCTGTGAGGGAATCTTTGTAACTACGTTTAATAAATAACATATATGTATTGAAATGATTTATCTTACAAGATCTGTTTCCCATTGAGCTAAGGCTGACATTTAATTACCCTATAATCCTTAAACTCTTTCATTGCTTGCATTGTATATCAGTCTTTCTCAGATTATATGTCAGTCTTTCTCTTTAATCAGTGGTCAAAACATTTGGCATCAATTTCACCTGTCGGTGAAATTGAATTTATCACAGAATCTACATTATTTTTGAAAAACACTTGCTACATCTCCTCACCTCTCCCCATTTCTGTTTTTGGTGTACTGATTTTTAGATTTAGTCAGTGACATATGTCCTAGCCTTCTTCCACTTATCACAAATTTTTTCTTCCAGAAGACATCCAGAAATTTTGATATGCCTGCCTGAAATTATTTATATTGAACAACTCCATCAAAACCTGTAGACATGCCTAAAGTTGATCTAGCTTCAGCAGTGTCTTAGCTGCAGTTCTTTCCTGACTTTCCTTGCTGCAGTATTTAAAACCCAGGTGTCAACTTGTGATGAACATTGAATTTTCTTCAAAAACCATGCAAGGCATTGTGCTCCCTGTCGATGATGATTGAGGTTGTCTCACAGTGACAGATTGTGTCATCATGCTCTGCTGGATGGCCGATGGCACGAGCATCCCCAGCTGTCCTGTTCTCCTTTGGACAAGTTTGCATTTTCAGCTGAAGTAACCAATGTGTTTTTCCCTCGGTATTTTTCCATTTCTAGTTGTAGTGCTGTTCCTCTTGGAAACCATTGTTTGCTTGGCAGAGGTGACCTGTGAGTCTGGTGTCCAAGTGCTGTTTGGCTTTTACCTCAGCAGTCCTGCTAGCTGGGTCTTAGTAATCAAAATCAGGAAAAACAGCTGAGGCACGAGTATGAACTACTGTCTCTGTTTGGTGAATGAGAGAAATAAGGAACTATGACCACCCAGCCACTGAAAGAAAGGTGTTTTCTCTGTTAGGGCATAGTAGGAGTCATCTCCTAGGAATATGGCCTTCTGGTATTCTTTGTGATCACCCAGTCACACTTGTGTGCAAGCCAGTCTTCACCATCCTCATCCCAGCATTAGATCCATCTCCCATGTCAACCGTCAAATGTAGAGAAAGTGTTGATTCTTATTTTGTAATATTTCTTCACGACTGAGAAGCACAGACTCTATGCACTGTTGGTGGTTGGTTTAGCACTTGGTTTCAATATCCAAAGGCATAATGAAATAATGGCTGAAAGTCTTCAGCGTCCAGGAGAAAGTGGAGGGTTGTCAAAAAACACGTGGATTACTCACAGAAGGCACCGTGTGGTTCAACAGTACTTTATAGAACTTCCACTTCACTGTTACTGACTACTGAAGCCGTCCAGCACTACAGGAATAACCACCGTAGTTCAGTAATGAGTAAAATTAACAGGAGACCTGCGACAATCCCTGCTCCACTATTAGCCATAGGTGGAAATTTATACAGGTGTATAAAAATAGGTGCTGTCAATTAACAAGGCAACATTTGCATTTTCAGTTTACACAACTTTCTATCTGAGTTGTGAGTTAAAACGTCAGGTTACAAATTTTAAAATTACAGATTCTTGCCATCTTCAGGTCTGGGTGTAGATATTAGAAAGTATTGAAATGGAACTTGTTTTTAGAGTCAAATTTTTTTATTTAGTAAGCTCTGAAATTTAATGGAATTAGGTATCCCTTTACCTCTGCAACTGTCCAAGAAAGAAGATAAAAACATAGGGGATGTGTAGAACAAAGCCAAAATATTATGGCAAGCATTTACATATTGAGGAGTGCACAAAAGCAGAAATGGAAATCACTGAGCATTATTCAGACAAACAAACCCTGAAGAAACTTTCATTGTTTGTGTGTTCTCTGTGGGAACCATGACAGAGCTTTGTATTTATGGCAATGTCTGAGGAGAGTTTAAATTATTTACATTCATCGTTTATCTGAAGAGCTAAAGTAATTACTTAAGGAAAGATATTTTTTTGCTGAATGAAACCTTGCATATTTTTCTAAAGACATTTCAATTTCAATTATTTGTGTCTTGGTGTCCTGTCCGTCATTAGCATCACAAGGATTTCTTTCAACAATCCTCTCTTACAGGGTCCTGTGATATCAGACTACTTGGCCAAGTCTTTTATTGCCATAAGAAAATCAAGAGTGGTAAAGCAGTAGAGATGCTATTTGACTTCTCTGGTCAGACTTTTTGATGTTTTGTTTGCAACTTGCTGTTGCAAAGCTAGTCTGTCATTCGGGGTCAGAATGGATTCTTGGATTAAGTGATTATCACTGTTGTCAACCCTAAAAATAGATATTGCTTTAATGGCAGAAACAAAGACCACAGATAAGTGAAATACGGCTTCCTTGTTTAATGTGTGTAAGGGTGTCCAGACAAGGAGCCTGTACCTTCACACAGAGTTACTCACTGTTCAATGAAGGGAAATTATTGCGGATTCTAACTTTCTTCATCCCTAAATGGTTTGTAGAAGATCCACAAGTGTTTTTAGAACCTGTCTGAAATCTTAGGCTTCTCACTGCTGCAGAAATGCAAACATTGTGGTGAGCAACAGGGGTGGCTCCTTGCAGTTCTGACACGAGTGATGTTTTGCAGGATGTGGTGTACTTTCTGTCTCTTAAGCTAAATTTTTCTGGTAGCTGTCTTCTGCATCTTGAGTCCATGAAGCTACCAGACCCAAGGTTATACTTTTTGGATAAACTGTTGTCACAACACTTTGAAAGAGTAAGAATTGGAATGAAAAATAAGCTTTGGGGAAACGTTGCATAATAATAATGTCTGTGCTGTTTTACAGCAATGGTCAGTATAGTCTCGTGCCCTGCCTCTGACTGTGGCTGACAGCAGAAGCCTGGAAAACAGTAGGAAACAAAACAAACTAATCCTTCCCCAGAACAGTCTCCTAGTCTCTTCACAACTTGCAGTTTAAGGACCTCCGATCCTGTGATATTGTTAGTAGTGCTGGTACAGAGGAGTCGTCTTTTTATTTTGTATTTAGCAAGCTGACATCTGTATCTACATTTTGTATATACATCTGGTTTTAGCTGTATTAGTTTTGCTGGGTTTGCTAGTGGATTTGGGCCTCCAGAGTGCTTGGGTCTGTTTTTCAAAGTAACGTCTCTGCCACTGTTTAAAATCATGTTACAGGAGAAATCTAATGCCGTCAATCAATTGACATCACATCGAAAGTGAACAAATAAGTTTATTTTGGATTGTCAAAGAATTAACTTTAGGTAACAAATTTGGCTTATTCTGTTAGGTTTTTTAGAGGAGCAGTTTATTTCCAAGAGGTATAGGGATAGGGAAAAATATGTTTGTTTTCTTTGAGGAACTTGCCTGTGTTCAGATGGAGAAAGTTGTGCACTGTAACACATTTTACTACAGCTAAATACGTAGCCTTTAACTGAAGAGAAATTTGAGGAGGACATTCAGCTGCTATCCATGATAAGTAAGATTGCGTTTGTCCTCTATATGCAGAATTGGAAGTATTTCCAGTGGTTTTATAAATACACGTATCTGTAAAGCCAAATGCCAAATAAGCCAACCAAATAAGCAGATACATGTATCTATTTGATGTGACTTAGCCTTCTGCTAACTTGAAATAAATAGCAAATGCGAATTTTGTATGCTTTCCTGTGTGACGAAATATTATCTGTAATTTGCATGGAATTCATAAAATTGCTTTTATACTTCACATAGACTACTAGTAATTTTTTTAGTTATAGCTCTCATACTAGTGGACAGTGATATCAAAAATGCCACTTGGCCTGAATGTATAAATCAATAACAATGAAATATTTTATTCTCATCATATTACAGAGGATGGATTTCATGCAGCTTTAATTCTGATATTTTTGATCTTCTCAAACCGAGGGGTTACTTTCTCCCTTGGGCATCAGTACTACTATGTCTGTCCCTGCGATTTGCTGTGCATATGGCTTAATCAGTAACATTGGTTCTGTCTCGTATAGTTTTATCTTAAAGAATCTATATCAATGCTCATCTGTACTCTTTGATTCTGAATATTGGTTTATCTTGCATATATATTCTCATCTTTATCTTAGTTGTTGTCATCATTCTTATCTGACTGTGTAAATAGTGCATGTTTTTATGGCTTGTAGGAAATACTAATATGGGCTATTCCACACCAACATTTTTGGATAGATACAGACTTGCTTGACCTGTGCTATGAACATCTGGATTTAAATTAGCTCTGAACAAGGAGGAGTGTAGAATTAGAATGTGTATATTGTGGACAGAGCAAGGTTATGTCTGCCTACACAGTCTTTGGAGACATACATGTTGGCTGTTATGATATTCCTCTTAGATCTGTATAAATATTCCTGGATCATATAAAGAGTTTGAGTGTAATACTCAACCAGAATGCATTCCCATTCTTATGCTGTCCAGGACCTAACAGTTAGAACAGAGTATCTCCCAACTCTAATGCATATGTTAAACTAGTGGAATTTTGAGAATAAAAGCAATTACTGTTCTATTTTTCATTACAGGCAGTGTGGGCTCTTGGCAACATTGCTGGAGACAGCACTATGTGCAGAGACTATGTTTTGGACTGTAATATCCTGCCTCCTTTATTGCAGTAAGTTTGTTTTAGTATGTTTTTCAGAATTTTGCTTGAGTGTCTGATAAGACTGAAATTTGGGTTTTTTGCCTTGGAGAATAATAATATATATTTTTTTTTAAATGTGGACTGATCAGACTTTTTAGAGGGGAGTTCTGAACTAGTTTTGTAGAGAAGCTAAAATGGAAAGATGTTTTAGAAGCAGCTAAGCTGGAACTATTTTATACTACAATGTGGGTGGATGCCTAAGCTTATTTTAGTGTCACAGAATAATTTAAATTGAAAGGCACCTCTGGAGGTCATCTACTCAAAGCCCTTCTGCATAGCAGGTGAGATCAGATTAGGTTGCTCAACTACTTAACCAGTCAAATTTGGAACATCAGAAGTAGATTCCGTAACCGCCTGTGGCATCCTGTTGCAGCGTTTGACCATGGCATGGTGAAACGTGCCGTTCTGATACCTAATCAGAGTGTTCTGTTTTGCCTTGCGGTGGTTGCCTCTTGTTCCTGTCACTGTGCAACTGCGAGAAGGATCTGGCTTCCTGTTTTCTGTATCCACCTGTTAAACTGTTGCCAGCGGCAGTTACATCTCCCCTTACACAATCTCTTTCTAAGACTGAACAAATCCCATTGCGTGCCATTTCTCTAGTCGCTAATTATCTTGATGGTCCTCTGCTTAAGGACCATATTAATGCTGAAACAGTGACACCATCTTGTGTTGTCATGTCCAAATTACGATTACTCAGTCTTTCTCCTTTGCAGATTCTGTTTGCAGCAGGAGATTTCTCCAGTGGTCTCATAAAGACATTGGTGCACTGTGGGATAGCTGTGGGGAAAAAGAAACTGTACTGTTACACTTCTGGGAAAACTAGGTCTTGCCTTTCTGCATTTTCCTATGCCGAAGTGGGGCTCATAGTCTGAGGCTGACATAAAAACTCTGTTTGGCAAAGAGAGAACTCTCCAAAACTACCGGCATGTCCTCCTTCTTTGAGTAATTTTGTCACAATTCCTGCACTTTTTGACTGTTTGTCTGCCACATTGGTATCTAAGCAATTAAATGAACGCACTTTTAGTGTAATGGTTATTTTACTTATTGGGATGCTAGATTCCTGTATCTAGCATATGTGTTAGTATCCAGCCATCAAGGATGATTTTCCCCAGGATGTAATTTTATAGAAAAAAATGTTACTGTATTTTGCCTTGGTGTATGTTAAAATGAGTTTGTTTTAATGATTCATTTAGTTGACCCTACAGGGTTGCCTGGCTTTGATTTTTAAAAGGCAAGGGTTGGAATTTTTTGTTGTTTGTTTTAGATTACTTTCAAAACAGAACCGTCTCACTATGACTCGAAATGCTGTATGGGCTCTATCCAACCTCTGCAGAGGGAAAAATCCTCCTCCCGATTTTGCCAAGGTAAGAGACGCTTGAAAGGAAATGTGAAGTGATGATAGCCAAATAAGCAGTGAGGGTGGTGAAAGTTAAACTAAATAGAAATAATGGGTCAGAGAAATTCTGGAATATTTCATGGGCCTCTTACAGATGAAATTTTTTGGGCAGACATTCGCAACCACTGTTTTCATATGGCTGCCTCCTAACTTTGTTGCTGTTCCTGTACTGGAGATGCCCTTCCCATAGCAGAGCAACAACATACATCTTGGCTGCTGTGGTGCAACGTGTGGCACATCTTAGCAGACAAGTACGAGTTTAAGTTGCCGTAGACAGCTTAAGACGTTGTACTGCAGAGGCTGAAGAATTGTCAGAGTGCTTTTCTGCTTGTGTAGCTACAGCCCTGCGCAGAAGTGCTACCTAGGTCTGAAATTAGAATTCTAAGAATTGAACCTTAATATGCCGTTGCCTAGCTTATAATGACACATAAAAAATTAACTGACATAATAATCGACCTACTAGCCCTTCTAATTGTACAGTGTATGTCTCTCCTCTTAATATCTTACAGGTTTCACCTTGTCTTAGTGTGCTTTCCTGGCTGCTCTTTGTCAATGATACAGATGTATTAGCTGATGCCTGCTGGGCTTTGTCCTATTTGTCTGATGGCCCCAATGATAAAATCCAGGCTGTGATTGATGCAGGAGTCTGCAGAAGACTTGTGGAACTGCTGATGTAAGAAACTTGTTATGAGCAAGCTTACTGTCTACTCTTTTCCCTAAAATCAAGGTTGTAAGAATAGGAAGTTCAATTAAATACGTCTTGACATGTTGTAATTTTCCAAAGAGCAAGATTTGAGCTTTAATTTTACCTGTCTGTTCAATGTTCTCTGTTTGTCATGAGTAACAGAAACAATGGAACTTTTCTTGTACTAGTTTTGCTATTTCTTAAGAGATTTTTTCCCCCTGCATCTAACAGCTGCACTTTTGTAAAATCTGTAATATATACCAGAATTTTCCCTGTGCTATTGAAGACTATGTTATATTTACCTAACAAGGAAATTGTGAAAGGATATCAAAGATAGAAATGTAAGAAGTCGTTAAATTTACTAAAATTGACAGTACCAGGAACTTGAAATATAAATAATTTCCTCAACCCTTACTGTAGAAGAGTATATGCACACTTTGGTCAGTAAGGTGTAGCTGTGAGAGTTGGGGTCACAGAGACTGGCCTTGTTCAGAGCCATTTCTTCAGGCCTAAGGTCAGGACATGGAACATTCAATTGCCCAAGAAAAAGAAATAGTGGTTTTCACTGATGTAAATAAAAAGACTATTAAGGCTTTTAAGATTAAAGCTAATGTGATGCTGGATTAATGAATAGAACATAGTGCCTGTAAATAGCTTTTTATAAACAAGTGTTTTCATTTGAGAAAAAAATTCCTTTCATCACCCTTCCTATTCCAAACCTGATTTAACAATGATGATGGAGGGATGCGTACGATGACAGAAGGTGATCAAACAGCTGTATGTGTTAAACACAGAGGTTCTATCTGTGTTCTTCTGTCTCATTCTCTGCCTTTGTGTGTGCTACATTAAGTATATTTTATAGTTAAAGCTGATTATTTTTCCCTTCCAAGGATGCTTGAACTCTAAAGTACTTGTATTCTTTTAATATTTTATTTTTATGCTACTGAATGATGTCTAAAGGCCTAAATATTTAGAAACCCTAGAAAGGCTTACCATTAGTTTAAAATCAGAATGTTTTGATTCAGGTAAGGAGAGTTAAGTCAGACTTTTCAGGGAAGTTTCCCCTGGCTGATGGATGTTCCTTCCTTGAGAGTGTAAAGCTGAAGATGCTTCAGGATGGTTAATACTTAAATTTTTCTTGTCTATTCTAGGCACAATGACTACAAAGTTGTATCTCCTGCCTTACGAGCTGTTGGCAACATCGTCACAGGAGATGATATCCAGACCCAGGTATGGATTCACTTTGTCTTGTGTTGTACTGCAGTTCATCTTTCTGTCAGTTGTGGTAACCTGTTCACAAGCACCTCCTCTTATTCCTTTTGAAGTTTAAAAGTGAGGATTGATGACATTAGTTGCTTCAAAACATGTGGTGGTTTTCAGTTTTTCTCTTCAGTCCTGACCTGCTGGTGATTCCTAGGTAGCTATGTCTGGGACTTACAGACAGCTGTGCAATACCCCTCAAGGGTGTGGTGGCATTTTTTTGTTTGTTTAAGGCAGGTCTGCCTCTTAGGCTGAATTTTGCACTGAGTGATGTGCCGTGGTAAGGCCATCTGAGGCCTGTCACGTTGAATGCTGTTGTTGGGAATCTAGGATAAGTATAACAAAAACAAGTGTCTAGTCAGATTTTGGATGGTATGTAGCTGTGTCTCAGCACATGTTTGGAGAAACATCAGTAGGAAGCAGTGACTCCCACCACTTAATTGGAATTAAATTGGGAGCCAGGAAACCTGATGCTTCTCAGAGGCACTAGGTTGTCACTGGGATGCTTCTGTAGTTCTGTAACAGTGAGATTGCAGTTAAAGATGAGTTAGCACCAGGGCACTGTTTGAATATCTTATCACTGGGATGAAGATAACATGATTTTTTGATTGTTACAATGTATTTTGGGTGGCTGAATTGCATAGGCGTTCTTGTATTTTTTTCAGTGGCATTTGTTTCACAGATCAATCATAAAGAATTATTAAGGCGTGTTTTGTGATTTCATAATTTCATTGAAGATATAACTACAAGGGATTACTAATTCACATGTAATGCCAGTTATTAAATACTGCACAAATCTTAGATCTTAGCTAAAAAAAAACTTTAAACTTTTTTGTTGTGCATGATTTTTTCAGAGGAGCATACCATAAGCTTTCCTAAAATTCTAGAGAACTGTTTAAGTAGGATAATTTGATAGTCCCATCTGAAGATTGTGCTGTATGCTAAAAAGTGATACAGGATGCATATAAACATCATTAGCCAGAAGGAAGAGCACACCTTTTGAGAGCTGATACATTTCTGAATGTGAATACAATGTACAAGCCAGTTGCCTGAGAACTTTTCTGTATGATATTAGAGCACAAAGCTGCTTTCTCTTTTTCTCTCATTTTCAGCTGTTAACAATTGCCAGTGGTTTCAGATAGCCAAAACCATAGAGAGTGGGCATGAAGAAATAAGTTTATTTGCCCCAGCAGACACCTGATATGATCCTGAACCATAACCTTTGCTTTTTTAATCTTAGTCAAAATATTTTAAGAGTATGGGGCCAGGGGCATATGAAAAAGTGAATTCAGTCCACAGATTCCATGATCAGAAGTCATGATTGTGATTCAGCTCCACTGGAGTATTTCTTATAAAATTCTGTACCACACTGTTCTTTCTAAGCTGTCTGCTTTTGCCACACAAGGCAAAGCTGCTGTACTTCTTGGTAGACTCTCCCAATTTTTAGCTTAATTGTAACAAGTTGGAATTTAATTAAAAAAAAAAAGTTAATTTTTCAGTCTTTGAACCTTGTGGTGGCCTTTTAGAAGGTCAAAAAGCCCTTCACTATCACACCTGACATAATCAAATAATCTTTCTTGTAACATCCAAGTTCTGGGGCACTTTCTATTATACTTTCAGCACTTAAAATTTTGATTTTTGGAAATAGAAATTTTCCTGCAATTTTTTTGCTCTGTAAAATTGTGGGGCTTTTACAATTTTTTGGTAATTTTTTAAATAAGAATTGCCATTCATAATGTTAGTGGACACAACACAGGCAATAGCTGCCCCACAGTGCCAACTGATGTGGAAAACAGAAGTAGTTGGAGCTTACAAGTATACAAAAATACAGGAAAATACCATCATCTTGTTTTTGCTTGGTCATAATGGGCTTGGTATCTTCTTGTGTGCAGGTCACACTGAGATCACTATAAAGGCATGATCTCTTACCTAAATGACTGAGTTGTTTTGCTTATTAGCTTTCCTGCTAAGATCTTTTTCTTAGTTCTTGCTGTTTTTTTGTTTTGTTCATGTTTGGTGGTTTGGGGTTTTTATTAAAACTTTTTGGGATTGTCTGATGGGGTATGCTTTTTAGATTTTCAAGTCATTGTATTCTTGTTCCTGTGATTTGTTATCCTAAATTTCTTTTAAGGTGTGGTTGGTTTGTTTTGTTTTTCCTTTTGTATTCAGGTAATTCTGAATTGTTCAGCCCTGCAGAGTTTACTGCACTTGCTAAGCAGCCCGAAAGAATCTATCAAAAAGGAAGCATGCTGGACAATATCTAATATAACAGCTGGAAACAGAGCACAGATCCAGGTAACCTTTTCAGCTGTGGTCAGTAATCTTTGTCTTGCAGGCTAGAAGAAACGCACATCAGGTGGTACACTTCTTTGTGTATAAAGGGCGTATTTGTGTGTATGGACAGTCACCGTTATATAATTATATGCAAGAAGTACATTAGGGGCTCTGTGTGTAATTAGAATATTTCAATGGCCCACTCATCTCCTAAATTATTTAATTTTCTAATCATCTACAGATTATAAGTGGGGAAGATGATCATGTTAGAGAACGACAAAATGGGGCTAAGGTCAAGGAGATTTTGTCTTAAATAATTTGCTTTGTGCATTTGACAATTGCTGAGATACAGAAATTCTCAAGTAATGAAAAGAATGAGCTATAAACTTTGAGAACTAAATAACTTTACAGACAGCTCTACGCTGTAAAATGCTTCATTCCGGTTAATATTTTCTTATAATTCCTGATACAGGTAGGCATGCTTAGCCAAATCTATAATTGTTGTTTATTAAAGTGAACAACAATGGAGGCTGTCTAACATGTTGCATTGGGATTTGTCCTTTCTGATTATACCAAATTTTGTAATCCTTTCTTGTTAAGTGGTAGCACACAGAAGCAAATGTCTCACTCCCTTATGTCAGTAACTACAATTAGGCCTCCAAAAGATCAAATCTTTATTCTGAGTCTGGACTGAGTATCAGCCATCAGGAAGAATTCTTAGGACTTGTTTCTAGCTGGAATAAATGAGGTATGGAACATCTTTTCCCTAGGGAAAATTTTTTTCTTTGGCTAGATGAAGAAGAAACAGCTCAATATATTTTGTTTTCCCTGAATGTGGACTTTTGTTCAAGAGCAGCTGTCATAGGGGAATTTTTTGCTTGGCTTTGAAGGATATTGGTTTGTCCTGGCTGGATGTCAGGTACCCCCCAAAGCTGCTCCATCACTCCCCTTCTCAACTGGAGAGGGGAGATAAAATACAAGGAAAGTTTCGTGAGTTGAAAGAAGGATGGGGAGAGATCACTCACTGGTTACTGTCAGAGGCAAAACCAGACTCAACTTGGGAAATTAATAGAACTTATTACCAATCAAAATCAGAGTAGGATAATGAGAAGTAAAACAAATCTTAAAAACATCTTCCCCTCACTCCTTCCTGGGCTTAACTTTATTCCTGATTCTCTACCTCCTCCCCTGTGGAGTGCAGGTCAGTTCATCACAGGTTGGTTTTGCCACTGCTTCCTCCTCAGGGAGAGGAGTCCTTCACCTGCTCCAGCATGGAGTCCCTCTCCTGGGAGACAGGACTCCACAAACTTCTCCAATGTGAGTCCATCGCACAGGCAGCAGTTCTTCATGAACTGCTCCAGTGTGGGTCCCTTTCCAGAGAATGTAGTCTTTTAGAAACTGGCTGCTGCAGCATGGGTCCCCTGTAGGGTCACAAGCCTCACCAGCAAAGCTGCTTCAACGTGGGCTCCTCTTTCCATGGGTTCACAGGTCCAGCCAGGAGCCTGCTCCAGTGTGGGCTTCCCATGGGGTCACAGACTTCTTCAGGCATCCACCTGCTCTGTTGTGGGGTTCTCCATGGGCTACGGGGGAACTGTCTGCCTCACCATGGTCTTCATCATGGACTGCAGGGGAATTTCAGCTCCAGTGCCTGGAGCACCTCCTCCCCCACCTTCCTCCCCGACCTTGGTGCCTGCATAGTTGTTTCTCTCACATATTCTCACTCTTCTATGGCTGCAGTTACTTCTGCCCAATAATTTTTTTCCCTTTCTTAAATATGTTACCACAGAGGTGTTATTGAACATTGGTGATGACTTTGGCCTTGGCCAGTTGCAGGCCCATTTTGGAGCCAGCTGGCTTTGGCTCTGTCAGACTTAGGAGAAGTTTCTGGCAGCTACTCAAAGAAGCTACCCCTGTAGTACTGCTCCTGCCCCAAACCTTGCCACCCAAACCCAGTGCAAAAAACATTGCCTCATTCTCTCTCTTGTTCACAACTGTTAGAAAACCAGATTGTAGTGAATCACAGAATTGTGAAGGCTTGGGCTGGAGATCATTTAGTTCCAAGCCCTCGGGCATGCCACTCCCTAGATCAGATTGCCCTGGGCCCCATCCAACCTGGCCTTGAAACCAGGCTTTATCTGGTAAATACAAGTGTTTCCATCAAAGGCAGTTCAATAACAGTCTCATGTAAATAAAATTGAATTCTTCTGAAGTCATGTTTTTCAACTCTCTTCTCGCACACTGGATACAGAGTATTTTTAGAGATTGTAGAGGATGTATGAAAGTCCAGCTGGAGACATCTATTCTTTGAGGAATAGAAATAAATGGCAGAAATATTAGATACTAGAAATATTTGTCTCATGCGTTGGTAACCAGGCAGGACCAATGCATGTTTACACAGGAAGTGAACCAAGCCCCACAATATATTGGCAAAAGTGGCCAAGGAGTACTTGTTTCCCCTCTATCCTTTTCCTTGGAAGGCAGCTTGATGCTTGCTGATCTTAAAACTGGTGACTCTGGATTATTCATTCTATATGATCAGAATTAGCATGAAGTGGTTAACCCTCTTCACCCAAGGGTGGAATTATTTCTCTTTCTGCAGAAAACTTGCACAAGATGATGAAAAGGCTGCATATTTTTCCTGAAGAATAAGTGTATTACACCCTTTGCAACTGACACTTGGAATCTTTTAGTTTTATGTTCTCCCTTACAAAGAGCATTCAGCTACTGAGGGGACAGCGTAAAAGCCTTAATACCTTGATTGAGTTCATCTCAGAAAGCATTGGAAATAAAGTTAATACTTTTGTGGAAGATAACTCAGTCTCTGCTAAACTTCTGGAAATTCCTGGAAATAAGAGCAAATCCTCATCTAACTTCAGTGATGCTCATCTTAGGAAATGAGTAGGCAAAATGCAGAAACTTTTGGAGGTAGAAAGCTCTGTAGATCCTTTTTATCTCTGTAAGGATGTGACTAAGATGGAAGTGGAAATGTGAGGAAAGGAACCTCCTACAGTGGTATTTGCTCTGGCCTCCTCTGACAGGATTTTGATTTTACAACCAAAGTTCATGTTGTTTGTCAGATGTAGAGAATGACATGGTCACTTAATCTAACCTTGGTAGAGCTCCAAGAATTTTGATTCCGCCTTTATTGTGGTTTGTGTGTTAATCCATGGATTAGCTGAATTTCTAACAAAACATGCTTTGTAAAATCAGCAACTGTACTACTGTTTTTTCCCTCATCAGCAATTGTAATTGCTGTGCAAGTAGCAGTGGAGAGAAGGTAGTTACTACTGCTTATACTAAGGTAAAAATGTTTTTGCCTTTGCATTTCTTCCAGTGAAGAATTTTTGGGCTGCTTTATCCCTGCTACTACCATTTTAGAAACAGTATTTTCTCTCTGGAGGGCCATTTCTACTTTTTCTGGAAAGTCTAAGAGCATTTTCTGGGGAACAGTCCAGCCATTTTCTTAACTTTTTTTCCCAAGACTGTCGGAGGGTTGCATCAGGATGCAAAATAGTACAGGGATGTTACAAACTTAAGAAGAGCTTGAGCAAATCAGCTATCTGTACAAGTCATTCCATAAAGAAGTATCAGAAGTGGCAGTGGAAAGTAAAGTTTATTATTAGAGCATTTTTTCAAAACTTCAGGATCTCTATTTTCATATTCTTGATCTACTGACGATACAGTTGTGAAGAGTCCTAGAGGTAACTTGAATTCTAGTGCAGCAGAAGCTATTTCAAGAGAGTATTTACTTCTGTGAGTTCTACATAAGTATTCACTATACTATGTCGCCCTGTTTTCAAGTGCAGGAGTAAGTGGCTGCCCTACTTTGCACAGTGTTCTTACACCTTATATCTACTACTCAGGCAATGTATAAGTGAGGCTTTAGCTGAAGAGTCTTGACTATACCCTTGGTAATCCTTGGTCTTCTAAATTGTTATCACATCTTTATTTGAAAACAAGCAAGCATAAAATAATCTCTCCTTTGTTAAAACAAAATTTGCCTAACCTACCTGAACAAAATCGTTAGTCTGTACATGTGTGTGTTTAGTAGTGTTTAAGTGTTTTGGTGTGTCTTACCACAGATCAACTGCCTTCCTACTGAGAGCAGATTAGAATTGCATTGTGGGTTGAAAAGGTGAGGTGGGAAGTAGGGAGAGGGAAATTCAAGCCAGGAGCCATTAATATTGCACCTTCATTTCTAGCAGTGACTCTTTAGAAGTACAAAAAAAAACCCCTAACGCTGCATAGAAAAATTACTTTGATTATGTGGATAGAAGCTTTCATTCTCAGGATTCTTCCATCAGGAAGAAACCAGTGTCAAGTTACTAGAATACATGTAGATTTAAAAGAATACAGCTTCAAAGCATCTGCCTTAGGATATGTCACAGCCAAGGTTTGAAAGTGTGGTGATGCGTTATGCAAGTCCAGGGAAAAAATAAAAGAAGCATCTTCTGCAAACTGAAATCTGTGTTTCATTTAAAAGTCCCTTGGGCCCCATTCAGAGTAACTGAGCTGCCTTCGAACTCCAAGCACACACATGCTTTGTAGTGAAACACTGACTTCCTAAAGGGCATACCCAATTTAATCTATACTGACAGTTTAAAAAAATGAGATTAAAAAAAAAAGTGTTTCCGATTCTGAGGGGGAGATAACTATCCTGGTAATGATGACATATTTCAAATCGTGTCCATCACAAGGCTTAGATTTTTTAAAACTGCAGAAGGAGGAAAATTGTGAAGTAAAGGACAGGAGAAAATGCTTACAACACGCTTGATCTCAAAGCCAGTGTTTCTTGGAAGTAAAATTGGCAATTGTAGGTGTAATTGCAACATTTATCTTGTGTTGAAAGGAAAATCTCATTGCACATATGTAAGAAGTTCCAGAAAGGGTCTTGATTCTTTAGTTTCTAGTCTCAACCTGGAGAATGTTGTGTGAGATACAAGGTGTGGTGAAACCTCCTTTCAGCTCCAGAGCTGACAGGTCTGCATTTCTCAGAAAACTCCTCAGAAGTGTTATTTCAGGCAACTCCTACTTAATGTCAAAATCATTGTAAACACTTGAGCTGAAAAACACTATAAAAAATTAATTTCTGAAGTTGGAAAATACTGTTTGGTAAAGTGTTTCTTGAAGATGGTCATATGCTAAAATGGAGAGTAAAAGCATAGTCTGTTTTTAATAGCTATGAGAATAAAGGATGATTCCCATCTGGGAACAATATCTGATTTAACTAAGTTCATAGGTGAACCTATTTCATCTGTGAGTAGATAGATTTTTTTTTTTTTCTTTCTCTAAATTAATTTCACACTGTGATGAATTAAAACATTCTTTCTTAAGGATTGGTCTTCCTTACATAAGAAATTCTAAAACACTAGATGCAGCTCTAAAGTAAATAATTTATTTTCCTTTCTCTTCAGTAATTCCAAATTGCTCAACAGTTCCAACTGACGGTTGTAGACTGGAGCCAAATCTATTGCAGTCTCTGTGTTACTGATTGGATCTTGAAAATGCACAGAAATCAGACAAGAACAATTTGAGCACATGATAGTTTTTTTCATGTCTGCCTGGCATAGTAAACCACATTATTGCAAGTTACCAGCTGATCTAACTAGTGGGTTGTTGCTCCAGATCAGTCGAGATCTTAGAATACTATGGAATCTTTGGGTAGTGTTCAAGCCATAGCAATCCCTTCTTCACACAAAGAAGAGAATAAAGTATTTGGTAAATCTAATAGGTATTTTACCTAATCAATATTAACAGACAGAACTATATTTAGTGTTGTTTAAGATTGCATTGGGTTACATTCCCTCCATCCACCCATTGTAAAGTATAGAAATATAAAGTTACAGGGAAGGACTTCTATATTCATCTCCACTTCCATACTGCCTACAATGCTGTTTGGTAGCACACTCCAAAGGCTTTCACTGCCGTTCCTGAAAGATAAGGCAGCAGCCTTCATTGTTAGATTTGCACTCCAACACAATCAAGTAAACTCTTTATAGCATTAAGGCAGTGTAAACTAACATGCATGAGATGTGTGAAAGTGCGTGCTGAACTTTCTTTGGTAGCTCTTAGCACAGAAGGTTTGGGTTTATTTCTCCACCAAAGGTGGATGTGAAAGCCTTTCAGAGTGTGTTATCAACAGTACCTAGGCAACAGAAGAGTGTGGTGGAATACAGCAGTCTTTCCCCTCTTTATTTCTGTGCTTTTAAGTTTGGGGTGGATGTGTATATCCTGATGCAGTCATGATTGTCACTAAGTATAGTTTTTGTTTGTTAATTTCCTAGTTTGTATACAGCTTTGCTGTACTTCAGTGGATAGCTTCCCCAGTCAGGGAGAAGGGGAACTACATCTTCCTGGGAGTCAGAAGGAGAACTGCACAACTGAAGCTTAATCCTGACTGTCGACCCTTCTGAAGGGTATGAAAGGCTATCACATACCTCAGAAAAAGATCTGTGTCTTAACTTCGCAACCCGTTGAAAAGCTATGAAAGGCAGTACATCAGACACGATCTTCCATGTCTGACAGTGAAGACGTCATAGGAGTTCTCTCCTCTTGACAGGTTAAGAAACTTATCACTTCTTTTCTAATATACCTTAAATTTTCACAAGAACATCTGGAAGTCTGAGTATGGCTCAGCATGGTAGCAACAGGATCTGTGCCATGTTTTTCCTCCTTTAGGGTTTCCTATCCTTGCTGAAGAGTGACATGGGCAAATGTAGCAAATGATACATTGCCTGGTCAGTTTTAAAAACACTGGAATGAAATACATTTTTACAAAATGTGATGAAGATAGAAGCTCAGAATTGTCAGAGGCTCTTCTCCAAAAGGAATGACATGATTCACACAGAGTTGTGGTTTACACAGGCATCCAGTTACCTTAAAGTATGTTTGGTTTGTCACAGTTTGCATAGGTGGTCTAAAAATCTTCACATGCTCTTTGTGGTAGTAGGACTCAGAAGTATCTTAATTAAGAGCAAAATATGACATTACTAACAAGGTCATGTTAGTTTGTGGACAACTGAAAGTCGAAGATTAATCTCTTTCAGGTTTAACTTTGTGTTTAAGTACAAAATCTGTTTTCAGACTTCTGCATATGGTGAATTCCATACCTCACACCACATTGAGAGCAGCAGAGCTAGAATACCTTTAATTCATTTATTATGCCTGAAAACCATAGCAGTCAGTGGTGTATATTGCCTTTGGGAGTTTGGTTTGTTTGTTTGGGGTTTTTTGCTTATTTGTTTTGGTTTTGCTTGGTTTTGTTTTTTTAAGACTGACCCAAAAAGCAGGAGAGAGCTCAACAAGGTGCTGTTCATTATAGTGCAGGTTCTTCCTGCCAGCAGTAGCAGCCTTGTGTAAACTGGCTAGAAGCTTGCTTTGTACACAGTTTGGAGTATACAGGCTTAGGTGTCTGTGTCAACAACATAAAAGCTCATTAGAACTGAGATCTGAAGGGCTTCCTTTCTGGCTCTCAGATACCAGTTGGTTTTGTGCTCATGCCACTGTGTTATGTAGTTCTGGCTTACAAATATTTGCTATGTTATTCATAAAGCAGTTGTAAATTGAATCAATAGACAAGGTAACTCGAATAGAAGTAACTGAGCAGCCTCTATGAACTATAATTTCCACCCAGGTGGAGCAGTAGGACTGTATTTGCAGCTGCCAGCTGTCTGGTGACTAATCTTGATTTGTTAAAGGTCATGAGAGAGCTTGCAGGTACAGGGAAATGGTCACGGTATAAAACTTGTTTGCTTTCACATTTATGTGATGAATCATATGTAGACATGTGATGTCCACGTGTGCACACTAGATGCGTATGTATGTTTTTGCATATCGTGATTTACTTGTGGGAACCCAAAGAGGGAGAAGCAAATTCACATGGTACTACCAGCTCAAAATACTAATTTAATATACTGCTGCTGAAGACCTTCCTAACAGTGGTTACAATATATTTAGATTAAACATCCATGCAGGTATAATAAAACTCTGAAAATGCGTTTTTTATCTAGCTTCACTCTTTAAAAAACAAATACTGTAAAGTGAAGAAGCTTGATTAAAATAAGATGGATAGAGTGTTTCCAAAAGACAGGCAACCTTCTTGGAGGACTGCAGCACAGGGATACCAACTGTTAAAAAAAACCCCTAAAACAACAAACCCACACCCCAAATAAACATAGAAAAGTTGACACTTTGAAAGCGAGGACCAGATTTGCTGAAGGACTGAGCATTACAAATCAGTTGAAATTAAATTTGAAAATTCATGTTTCAATTAAAATTGAATTTCAGTTTTCTGAAAGACTCACAGTTACAACTCCAGGTGGGGTTCAGTTCCAACAAATACCAATGGATGCAGCTGGGCAAAAACTTCAATGTTAGTTTAATGTATCAAAGGATGGGTGTTGGATTACCTATTGTGCAGAAAAGAGGTTTTTGTTGTTTTTTGTAAATACCACCTCCATGCCTAGTAGTAGCAGCCTAAAAACTTTTTATTTTCTTCCTGTTTTTAAAGTTCTTATTGAACTGAAATCCTGGAATTGTGTTCATTTTGTTTAAAAGCTATGCTTATCTTGAGCATTTTGTATGCTCTGCATTACTTTAGTCTTCAGCATACTTCCACACGTGAGGCACACGCAGTATAGGAATGCCAAAAAAGTGAAGTAATTTGAATTAAGCCATTCTAAATCCTCAGAAGTTTTAAATGCTTCATCCTGCCACAGTTTTTTTAGAGCTTCGCTCTGCCTGATGTTTGCTTTTCTTCAAGAAAAAAAGAAAGAAAAAGCAAAACCAAATTCTGTTTCAGTATTTACTATTTTATCACTTAAAACAAATTTAACTGAAAGGGAAACATGGCCTGTTTCCACAGTAACTGTTGTTCGCACATAAAATATCATCAAGATAGGAATCCTTAGGCATTCTGATGTACTTTCCAGAGTAACTGCTGTGGGCAGGGCTACAAGACATACAGTGTAAATCATAGATGCTACTAGCACTTTCTCTGTATTAATGCTTTATTGTTTTCACCCTTGCTGAGCTTAACTGACTTTTGAAATGTAGTAAAGATATTAAGGTTAAAGCCAACCATTTTCTGACCTAGTTAATTTTTTTTTGTCCTTAAAGTTGAACTCTGAAAGTTTCACCTGTTGAGAGATTGCTAGTTGAAAAGCTCTGCTGTATTACAGAGGGACAGTTAAGTACCTTTAACTGAGACTCATGCTAGGATGAGGTGGTGACAACACTTACAGTGGCTGTCAAGCAGTAGGAAGCATAAAAATATAGTGACTGATAATCTGCTTCTCTCTTGAGCCACTCTCTTTCACTGAAGTGCCTGTGACTCATCATGGTGCTTTAACCTGTTCTGCTTGGGTAAAGATAGTCAACATCACTGTTGAGCAGAAAGTAAACATGGTGCCCGTAGCCTTTTATACAGTAGAGTAAGAAATAGAAATAAATGGAAGTAAGAGCACTCACCCAAGAGATGCGAGACCTGTATTCAGTTCTTTCTGAAAACATTTCAAGTGCACATTGCTCTGCTCTTAAGAAGAGTAGTTTTACCCACTGAAGCACTGAAACAGAGTTTAAAATTGATTGAGCCAGAAGAAAACAAAGAAGAATCTTTTATGTTTCTTCCACTTAACTGCCCTGCTGTTGCTAGTTCCCTTTATTCTGAATTTTTCTTAGTATTTTACCAGTTTAAGTTGAAAAATTTTCAGGTAACTTTTCTTTTGGCAGTAAGAAGGTTCAAAGCATGTTACCTCCTGTCAGATAAGAGGTGCCGGTTTAGTTCCATGCTATCACGTAATATACGCTGGTTTTAGTAGTTAATAAAGAAGTTGGTTTTAAGAAGACACTTTCGAAGGAAATAAATCTCCTGTAAAAGTTTTGTTGAGAAGATTGAAGAAATACTAACGAGATTTTTTTGACTTATTCTTTGCCACAATAGTAAAATACTAATGCCCTCAAGTATCTTATCCTAGATCTATATCAAGATCTTTCAGTAGAGAACATTTGATGTCCCTTAACACACTCTCTGCATCCCCAAGCACACACAGAGTCACAGATCTCTTGACTGTCATTGTGGGCTCTCTGCTCCTCTGCTGTCCATGGCTGGACCATAAGCTCTCTTCACTCACTGCTCTTGGGTTCTACTCACTGGCTTGTTCAGCTTGATTCTCACTAGCAAACAGATGCACGTGTTTGTCTCCAGCATCTGCATGCTTGTGGACCCCTGTCCATGCCTGGATCCTGGGCCTTGCACTGGCTCTGCCTAGTCAGTGTGCCAGCAAATTAAATAAACTGTGATCCTCCACACCCAGCACCTTGTTTTGGCATAACATAAATTCCCTCATCGTGCAGAGTTGGTGCCCAAACCCGTGGCTCCTGGGACCTGCAGTCCCCTTCCTGTCCCCTTCCCCCCTGAGGTGTTGAGATCTTCACTTAACTTCGCTCCAGTCCCCCAGTCGCTGGCATCCAGGCAGAATGGGCCCTATGGACTATGATTCTGCCCCAGTGTCTGATGCTAGGGCCCTCACCTGCTCCAGTTGTAGGGGTCCCTTCATCTGAGGTCTAACATCAGTTGCTGGCCCTGAATTCATGTTTTCTGTCCTTGGCCCCTCCAGCTACTGATGCCGAGATGCCCACCCACTCCAGTTGCTGGCCCCACAGACACAGGTTTCTCCTGCAGCCTGATCCAGTTCCTGGCCCAAATTCAGTCATGCTGACCTCATTTGCAAGCACCTAATCCTTACAGCGCTCAGGGGGCTAGAGAGGGTGGTTACATGATAAAACAGTCAAGAAAAGATTCATTACTGACTTCTGCAGTTTCACCTGTCCCTGTCTATCAGTTACAAAGTCCAGGCTGGCTCTCTGCCTGTAGTTTCTTAATGACCCCTTAATTAGTGGCTGGAGCCTTTCCTTCTTTGTGTTTGTTTCTCTTACCCCCGGCTATCAGGTGTGTGTCACTATGTGTTTTATTTATTATTTCTTGTTACTTATATCTCCCTTTGATAAGGCTCTTGATCTGATAACCTTAATGAAGCAGGTGCTGATGTGTTCAGTGTAGCCTTACAGTGTGTTGCTTTGGTATATTTTTAAAAATTAGGTGGGGTTCTTTTGCATTAAAATATGTCAGCATTTTTAAAGATACTTTTTTCTATCATTTTAGTTGGTTTTTTTTAAATAGCTGGCTCCTGTTTGTGACCTACCACTTCCAGCATTCATGTTCTAAAATTTCAGTTAAGGGCACTTTTTCAAATATTCTCGGCAGTGTACAAGTGTAATACAACATGGCATGATGGAAGTGTCAGTGGTTTTCCTTGAGGACCCCAGATTTCTGTATGAGAAGTGTGGATTTTTTTGGCAAAGGAGGCAGTGTTCTTGGCACTGCTGATACAGCTATAGGCACTGTGGATTTGCAAAGCTGATTCAGTGTGAATGTCCAGAGAAATGGCAAGGATAAAAGAAATATTGAACAGTTGTTTTATTTTCACCAGGTAGCCATTCACACTGTGAATTGACTACAGCTTTTTGCTGTGTATAATCTGTAGGTTTTCTTCTACAGAGCTCCGTGAAAAGGATCTTTTTGGCTTTCTTTGAATTTTCCTTCATCAGTTCTGTGAAGAATTACAGATGCAAAGTGGTAGTTTAAAAATGTAATCCTAAGCTCTTGGTTGTTTGAATGATCCTTATGAAAGTGTTTCAGATCCTTGTCCTATCTGTGTAACAAAACTGGTTTGTGTCTTATTGCAGAAAGCTGTTTTCACAGGAATTTACTAGAAACTTAGGAGTTGCTGCCCAAATACTCATTTGACTTATATCACTTTGTTGAGCTAAGCAGTTAACGCTATTGCTGAACCATCTGCCACTTTATGTTCTCTTTGCTCCATTGTCTTGCCCAGTGGAAATGTACTATGGCATATAGGAATATGAAATTTAGGGCATCTTAATGACTCAATGGTTTACTGACTTAATAGCTGAGTGGTTCACTACCTGGAAAAATAAGGGAAGTACAGCATTGTTTTGCTGTCAGGGTATGATTAAATAACTCCTTAGATATGCCAGTCACTTCAGTCTGAATGTGTTTGGAATTCTTTTGGGATGAGCACAAACCATGGCAATAACTAGGATTTTGAATATAAAGCTGAAAACTGATTTATTGGTTTTGCCCCTTGATAAAGTGAAATTTCGTAATTGTATTGTGCTGAGCATAGCATGAACTAGCTCAGGACAAGGAAGTTATTTCTAATTTTTATTATAACCTTGACATATCATTTGTTTTTGCAGACAGTCATAGATGCCCATATCTTCCCAGCTCTTATAAATATTTTGCAAACGGCTGAGTTTCGGACAAGGAAAGAAGCTGCTTGGGCAATCACAAATGCAACATCTGGAGGCTCTGCTGAACAGATCAAGTATGAAATTGTTAAAATGTTGCAATGTAATTGAGTGAATTAGTGTTTGTGCAAGAAAACAAACTATCAACCTAGAAACTGGTTGTATCTTTCTGTATGCTTTCATTGTTGTATCCAGAGAGACCATGTCATTGTTGTCAATGAGCCTTTTATTCCTTAAGGAGAAATCACAAAAGTATTTTAGCTGTAATGCTTATTTAAATAATTGAGCCATTTCTCGTACATGAAAAAACTAAATGCAACTTTTAAACTAACTTCTGAGTGGTTGTTGTAGAGTGTACCAAAGTGCATTAGCAGTCTGGAGAGGAATAGTTTGGCACCTCAGACAATGGCATCACGTGTATTGCTTTACCTGTTTAACTTAAACTGGTACATTATGCTTATATGCAATTTTGTATAAAATAAAATAACTTTATAAACATACTAACATAGTTGCTGTTTATAGAAATATAAATTCATGGTACAAAAAATAAGTCAATATTTCATGGGTATATAAAGGGGGGTTCAGAGAAGGTATTGTAAGGTTATTTTGATTGTTTCAGCAGAATTGACTAGACACAACTAGATGTCTGTAATTTCTTTAGTTTCTCCAGTCAAGTTGATATTTTATCTGATTGCTTTGGTTTTTAGACCTTCATGCTAAGTGCTTAGATGGCTATACCAATTATAATTTTGCAGACAATTTACTGGGTTCCATATGGTGTTTTTCAGGTATTTAGTAGATCTGGGATGCATCAGACCACTCTGCGACCTCCTTACAGTTATGGACTCAAAGATCGTGCAAGTAGCACTGAACGGGCTGGAGAACATCCTGAGGCTTGGAGAGCAGGAATCCAAACGCAGTGGCACTGGCATTAATCCTTACTGTGCTCTTATTGAAGAAGCATATGGTATGAGCAAAACACCTGTGCAAGCCAGGCCATAAAGCCAAGATCATGATCCCATTAGAGTTTCAGTAGATCCAATTCTATGAATTACCTTATCACTGTTATCTGAAAATAACCTATTCTTTGATAAGTCTCCAGTGTACTCCATTTTTTAACATTATCTTTGACTGTGTGTAGACTGAAAACAGTGTGTACAGATTTTCTTTTATTGACTTTTTTTGTCCGCAAGAAAACCTTCTGGGAGTCATTCAGTCATCTTCCCTTCACAGCAGATAAAAGCTCAGGTGCAGTGCTCTGTTGCTCAGGTTTCAAACCTTTGCCCCATCCCTTTCTGCTGCCCTGCAGAATTATGGCAGCAGCTGCAATTTCCCTGTTGCCTTTGCTGTGCTGAGGTTCTGGCGTGTACCAGTGTGATTTCATCTCAGTTCTGAGGTACTGCTGCTCTTATGTTCTTATTAAGAAAAATAAAAATGGGTATCAACAGCAATATAGAAGAAGATAGCATCATTGAACATGGTTTCTTGAACCTTGGTTCCCTTCGTGATTACCTTGACTTCCTGGGAACAGTTATATCGGAATAGGATTTTTTCTTGACTGCTTCTAGGTTTTAACATCCCTTTTCATGTCAGTGTTTCAGGAATGTGTATAGAGTATCAGAGAATTGTGTACTCTAGTCTTCATACACAGTAAAAAGAACAGACAAGAAAGCCAGCACAATCCCCAATATCAGAGATTTACTAAAATGGCTAACACTTGGATTTTGTTATAGCATCATTCCTTGCTGTATTATTTTCCTTTTTATCTGACTACAAGGCCTGAATTTGCCCATTTGCTTTATGCCTGCCCAAAAACTGGTTGCCTGAGTTTAACTGCATTGTATGTACATGGGATACAGATTAGATAATGGAGTCTCCATCCTTGGAAGTTTTGAATACTTGTCTAGACACAGCAGACCTAATCTGGTGTTGGTTAGTACTCCTGGGCTGGGTTGCAGGTTGGACTGGATGATTATCAGAAGTCTCTTTCAGCTTGCACTTAAGTGATTCTGTAGTCATGGTCCTCATAAGGAAAGCACTGGGAACACACTTTCAGGAAATTTGGTCCTAAAAGTCTCTTCAGCAAAAGTCTTTGTTCTTCTTTACCCATTCAACTGTGGATTTAATTTTTGAGTGAAAGGGTAGAGGCAGACAGAGAGTACAAAACACGTAACACAGTTACAGGGAACTCTGTAGTTCAACCTGTTTTTCGTGGTTGTGGAGAGTACAAGTTGAGTAAGGGTCTCCATAGAGGGGCCTGTTCTTTCTGAAGGTGGGAGACAGTTGTCATCGAATGTAAATGTTCACAGCAGACGGAAAACTGTCATGGTCATATGCTTTCACTGAGCTATAACTTTTATGTACTTCTTTTCTTTGCAGGCCTGGACAAGATTGAATTTTTGCAGAGCCATGAGAATCAAGAGATTTATCAGAAGGCTTTTGATCTGATTGAGCACTACTTTGGAACAGAGGATGAAGACAGCAGCATTGCCCCACAAGTGGATATCAACCAGCAACAGTACATCTTCCAGCAGTGTGAGGCTCCCATGGAAGGCTTCCAGCTTTGAGGTGCCCCTGTGCTGTGTGCTCCTCTACCTAGCCAATCCTGTTGTCGAGCCACAAGCCACCCGTGGAGTGATTCTCTCAATGTTTTCCATAACCCTGTTTGCGCTCATTCGCTTGCCTTGTGCACATGCTCTTACATACGTCTGGAAAACTTTTGGCTCTCCATGGCAGGATGCCCCCTCCTTGGCAAGGGGTCGCCAGAATCACCCTTCTCCTCTAGATTCTGAATCTCTCCACTGTCATCTTCGTGGAGTTGAGGCACCTTTCTATTCTTTGAGATATTCCCTGTTCCTATTACGGGAAAATAGTCCCTCATCCACTAGCCCCCACACTCCTGGCATCCAAGAGAAGGCTGGCTGCTTTTCTCTTGTATTTGCTGCAGTGTGTGCCTGCAGTCCAGGGAGATGTTCAGCCTTTCTGGGAATGTAGCTGAATTCATCCCTCATGTTCTCCCCTGGATGCCTCTTTGGATGGCGGCGAGAGATGAGTTAAACCTTCACATGCAATGTATCTACTTTGCTGTATGTGCCAGCTGGGGTTATTGGCATGAGGAACATGTTACAAATAATGGAGTAAGTTCTCTCTCCCGTGCAACAACAGGCTGCAATGGACATGTTTTGTGGTTCTTAAGAATATCGAACACATCTGGCCCCATCCCATCTCAACACTGAGCTCCCAAGTTGGATTGCAGACCACTGTGGAGATTTGTATACCTTCCCAGTTTTTCCTCTCCATCCACAAAAAAAGAACCTGTGAATAGGTCACTCTTAACACCTCCCCAGAAATGACTTTCCAAAACAGCTTTTAGAATGGAGAAATTGCCCTCACTTCTGCTTGCTAGCACAGTATGATCCAGCCGGGCCTTCCTTAAAAGTCAAGTCCTTTCTGACTTCATGCTCCGGAGTCTGGTCCTTATTATTATAGTTATGGCTGAAAAATTCCTGTCTGCCTCTTCACATTTTTACACAGCGTGACCTGAACAGGTTTGTCTTCTGAAAAATTACCTTCCGAACACAGAAATCTTAATTTGTAAAACTTAGCACAAGGAGCATTAGATCTCCTCTTCATTTTCACAAGACAAGAGCTTCCTCTCCAGCTCACCTGATGGAATAGAGTCCTCCTGGTCAAGCCCCTTATTTAACAACTAAAATGACACTACATTCAAAGGATACTACTATTATTACACTCGGATCCACCTGGCCCTCTCATTTCATTTTTCCCTTTTGCTGTTTATGAGACTTCAGGTGAATTAGCATGGAACGCATGGTTCCTACAGGTGACATCTGTAAGGCATCGCTGACTGCATGACAGCTGCCACTCGCAGCTGTGGACTGCCCTTCTGCTAGCAGCATGTTCTTGGCTCTGCAACCTGCTTGGATCACAGACCTCTGATGCAAAGGCCAGCCACTCCTCACTGAGTTCAGCTGACACTGACACCAAACTCTTCACACAACTGGGGAGATGCCACGTGATTGAAAGTGGCAGTTCCATTTCGGTAAATGCAATGGATTCACTAGGCCGTCCGCTCCCCCCTGCATCAGGCTATGTTCTTTCAAGCCATTTTGGATGCTTGGAACACACATTTGTCCAGTGTAAACATTTCAGAATCGCCACTGCCAACTGCAGCGTCATGGACCTGTGGTAAATGTTAGTGGCAGAACTGTCTGCAAGATCCTCATGACTCCTCTCAGTGATAAGCCACCTCAAAAGCAAAACCAGCCCATTGGATACAGTTGTAAAAATACATAAGTCACTTGTCATACTGCTGAAAGAAGCTAGGCAAAGGCCTGAACATCAGCTCTGTGTGACCATTATTTAAATAAAGTCTTCAGTTCTGTCTCTGCTTCAGGATGGAGACTCTGACCTGTGTGGCCACTGCAGAAGCCACCTGCTGCCTCCCTAGCTAAGCCAGTTGGCCTCCACTTTCCCTCTCCCAGTTATTTTCTCTAGTGCTGCTTTGTGCTGAAGGAACATTTAGTTTACTGCACTTGATCTGTAAATGGACTTCAATTCTTTGTAATTTTAGGGGGTTAAATTTGGTGGTTAATTTAAAAAAGCAAAAAAACCCCTCAATGTTGCCTTTACATCACATATAAATAACTGTGTTTCTCTTTTCTTGAAGGGTGATAGAAGCACTGATTAGTAGCAAAATCTTGTTTTAGCTTTTGGATTTTTTTGTGCTGGATTTTTTTACGTGTAAATTTCCAATAACATGTCATTTCTATAAGATTTGTTTAAAACCATGTACCTCTTATTGGATGGTATAAAAATGCTACATATTTTGTAAACAAATCTGAGCAAAGTGTGTGTGCATATATTCTGTATATTCATATATGTATATTCTGTGTATATATACACTAGCGTGTATATATACATATATACACACACACACATATATATGCACACACATGCATAAAGTGTGTGTATATATATACATACCTATATATCTATATATATATAAGTGTTTTCTCTTCCAGGCTAGTGAAAACAATGTGGTGCATTGGCGTTTCCCTCCCCTGCCCCCCCAAGAACGTAATGACAATTGCCTCTAAATGAGTGAATTAAAAAAGAGTCCATTTAAGCTGAATGGTGTGCCTTCCTGTGTAAGGAGCCTGGCCAGTATTTGTTACTTTTGCCGTGGATATGTGAATTCAGAGCAGATAAGTATAAATCTTTAAAGTTGGTATGTTTGTTTGAAGTGACAGGCCTGGTTGACGCAGGTAATATTGTTGTCATAAATACTTAGACTGTGTAAGGCATTTGAATGGTACTGCGTAATATTTTGACTGAAAACCACAACAATACAAAAATCAACATGGCACACATTAAATGGATTAAAATGTGGCTAACTCATAGGTCTCAATGTAATTTTAAATGGTGCTTAATTGAGTGTATTTCCACCAGGACCTTCCAGCAACCGTTCTTGGCGTTGCTTTACTTAGCCTTTTTAATAGGTTGAAAAGAAACAAAATCTACTTGTAACAAAGGCTGCAAATCAAATGGGTATGGAAGGGAGATCAGACTTGTGAATTATGAAAGAAAAAGCTCACTGATACAGATGGATCAGAATTACTTGGCAAGCCAAGGGCAGGTAAACTATCTGCATTTTAGCACAGCCAAATGCGTAGCATAACATTACCCATCTAATAAATAACGTTCAGGCCACAGGTGAAGGTCCCTTTTGGAGGAAAAGTGCTGCTGGAAAGACGAGGATCATTATATGTTACTGCTTGAGCACTACTTCCTAACACGACTCTGTGTAGCTATGTGCCCTGCTAGAAACACTGAAACCAGTATTCTTTGCTCTCCTGAAGGATGTGCTCACACAGAGACCGTATCAGAGAACACCTCTAGCTGCTGCTTTTGCGATGGTCACACCGTGTTTTGAATGATCTGTTGTTTTGTGTCTAAATAGGAGGCAGCTGGTCTTGTGTAGAGGATAGGTGAGGGTACTGTTGGGAGTTCTTGGCTTCTTCTCTTAGCTCTGCCAGGCAGCCTGTAGTGCCAGAAAAGTGATCTTGTGTTTTCTTCCAAATTGAAAAGGATGCATTTGTTTCTGTCTGCTTGTGGAGATCCAATCTAAGCACCTTTCAAAAGCCTCACAGACTGCTAAGGTGATTCACGAAAATTTCTCCAGTACTTTTTGCAACAGCAGACAATGAGGTGGAAACACTGCACTCGGGTTTTAACAATGTCTATTTTAAACTGGGTGTTAGAGAAAGGAAGATGCAAGACTGCCTGGAATTGCTGTCTGGCAGTTCTGACCACAGATCAGTAATGCCATTTAAGTTGCATATTTGTTGGGCCAGCAAACAGGAGCTGTTATTCTTTCTGTTGGTAAATTTCCCAGTGGAACATGGCAGGCAGGGTCACTCTTGGATTCAAGAGGATACAAGAGATGATTGGGCAGGTTATTGAAAGCTCAGTAACTAAGCCAGTACCAGGGGAAGACACCACATAATTATTTGGGAAGGGGCTCATGGTAAGACACCACATAATTATTTGAGACAAATGCTGCCTACAGACTTCAGCCTGTTCTTAAATTCCTGTGTTGGTTCCTTGCTGCAAACCAAAAACTGGTGGTTGGAGTCCCTTCCTCTAACGTTAAGAGAATGGAGGAAGACAGTGACCTCCAAAGACCTGTGTGTTCTTGAACCTGCATTTTTTTTTCTGTTAGCACTAAGAGTGCACATGGTCCTACTTGTGACAGTGTTCTTGCTGTTACACTTCTGTTCTTCTCTGAGGATTTCCAGAAGAGCTATCTCGCTGCCATCTTAAAGTAATTCCCCGCGTCTTCCAGTATGATTTCTTTGCTTCTGGAAATTGGCACAACACACCATTGGTACTCTCCAATGCCAATTTTAGACATGAAGGTCTTTCTTCAGTTGCCTGAGTTGTAGCAGAAAATAAACAGGACCTGTTTGTGTACTGCTGTGGCCAAGTCCATAAGGCTCCTGCATGTTCTTCTGAGGCAGTGCTGAAGTTATCAGATTGATTGTTGCATTTGGAAGTTTCAGTTGCCTCTGGAACAGGTACAGCAATATGGCATACGGTATAGGATTGATAAATGTGACTGTTTTGAAAAAATGTGAATAGTGTTACAGACCAAGCCAAAGGGAAGAAAGAAAATTAAATACTGTTCAAGGGCTTAGTATGTTCCTCTCCACCCCATCACCCACTGTTAAAAGGCTGCAGGCTAAAGCTATGAGCTGTCAAGTGATCCGAGGTGTATTCAGTTCTCCAGTCAGCTGGACAGGCTGCTTCAGCCAGAAACACGCCAGTTTTGTCACCATTGTCTGTGTTTAGAAGTGCTTTCTTGGAAGCCATTGCAGTAGGAAAGAGGTGGTTTCTTTCACTGCCTCGCAGAGAAAGATTTACATAATTCTTCTAGTACCCAGCTACTTGCAAAGAAAATACTGCAGTGGTTGGGAGTGAGCTGGAGACAGCACAAAGCTCATTGTCTTGGGCTTTTGTTTGATACTCTGGAGCCTTTGTGGAAGCTGAAAGAAAACACAAAGGTGGGCAGTGATGCACAGTTTTTATGACAGATACTGAAAGGGTGGAGATACCAGAGTGACAGAAAGATACATGGAGCTTTTGTCAAACCACTGGACCAGACTTCAATTTTTGAGCAAATGGTAAAAAGCTTATAGAAATTTAAGTAAAATGGAAAACTGATTACCATTGCTGCTCTGAAGTGTTGCTTTCTAAGGGGTATTTTGCACATTTTTATTTGAAGTACTTTACCAGCTGGATGAGTCCAAATAGTTTTACTATTCCAAAACTAGATGAGGTACTTTCTGGTTCTGTTCAAAGAGAGCACTCAGGTGCGTATTGAAAGGGTAATACTTTCGGAAAGCACAGTTTTAAGCTCTGCCATCACCAAGCATAAATCACAAGTTTTTCTTCATGGAAACCTGAAATACTGTCTGAAATGCATATTCTCTTTTTTTGGTCTTATTTAATACATACATGATCACAGGCATGGAATCTGGCAAGATTTATTTGGGTTCTCACCTGTGTGCCCTACTGTGTGGCAAAGAACCAGAACTGTCATGGAAAATCTGTTCACACACCTGCAGTGGTATGAAATGTGACTTGCATTCAGTTCTCATTAAGTAGACAAAGCTGTGGAAGCCTGCTCTGCTTGACTGACAGAGTACTTGTGATAATTTCCATACAGAGAATCTGATGGCAGGTCATGGTATCACCTGAAGCTTGTAACTTCTGTGGTGGAATTGACTTCACAGCTTGTCTGAGTAGTTTATATCTCGTTGTGGTACCCAGAATTGCAATTCATAGAAAGATGGCCTGCAGCAATGATTTTTTTAGCTCTGGAGTAAAGACAAAGCTACTAGAGAGGACTGCAGTAGAGATTCTAATTGCTTCTCTTTTCCAGGTATAAAGAGAAGATTTCCCATGCATTGTTGTAGGGCTTTTGATTAACTCAGCACTAGTGCTAATTTTCAGTAGTACAACAAAACTAATTTGGAAAGTTTCAAGAAAAATAATCCCCCTCCTGCTATGAGAAAGTTCACAAACTAAATCTGTCAAACTGATAGATTTCTCTTCTCTTTTTGGAGTCCTCAGGACCAGTGAGCAGGCAGTGCTGGGAAGTAACAGGTTTTGAGCGGTCCTGACACTTCCAATCTACGTTTCCTTCCAAATGAACTGAAGAGGAAAAATTCTCTGTCTGCTGCAAGCTGTTCAGCGTGAATAGCGTGATTCTTTGGGCTCAATGCCACAAGTAGAACTGTTGGAAGTTGCCCTTTGCAGGTATTAACTGGGACTGCCAATTCTAAAACATGAGGCAGGTGATTTCTAACTGGGCTAGTATAGCAAAAGTACAGATGATGACTTAAAGGGGAAAAATACAAAAAAATGAGATATGGAAAAAAAGAGCTTAGTAGCAGAGAGCAGGAATGCCTGATGGACTTTCTCATACTCATGTACTAAATCTGACACTACAGGTTGAAGCTGTTGCTCAGTATTCCTCAAAATTGCCATCTCTGTTCCAGCTCTGGTGTGACAAGCATTAGGTTGTCAGCTGCAACACAATGGTTCTCTGGAATGCTGTATCACTATCCATCTCCCTCCTTGTTTTATTGAAGAAAGGAAGTTCTTCACACAAAAAGTAATCCCTCAGTTAAATGCAGGCAGAATAACTGGAACTAGAGCAGGTAAGCAGGCTTTCTAATAAGTTATGATCATTTTGATGATGTTAATGCAGGTCAGACAATTACTCCTGACTTGAGGGCTCACTTAATAATTTTTCTGTCTTGCACAAAGGGAAACATACAGAATATTTAAAGCAGCCAGTACCAATGCAGAATAAATATAGCCCCATTCTTCCATATAGCCCCCTTCTTCATGAGGGGACCTTGAAAGGACCTGAAATAGTTGCTGATAGCGGATGACTGCCCAGTGAAGGTATTTTGTTTGTACAAGTGGAAACTAAATGGACTGTCCTTCTGTCAAAGTTACCTTCTTCTAAGTGGTAAGTAAGACCTTTCATAAAGGGGATTGGTACCAAGAATGCAAGTACAGCTTCTGCAGTATTTTAAAAGATGCTTAGACTAGTGCATAGCATATGTGAGAAACAATTATTTTGTCTCTCCAGTTTGCTCATGTGTCCTGTCCCACTAACCATGAAGAAAAGTTTGAAAGAAAGGGGCAGTTATTAGAAAAAGAAAATAGGTATTTCTGGGTTTAATTATTAAAGGATAATGTATTCATTCTTTCTTGAACATGAGTGTGCAGAACTAACATACAGGAAAGATGTGACTATATCCTCATTCCAGTGCTGAAAAGGACTTGGCTTTTCTTCCCCAGTCCTTGCTCTTCATTTCCTCTTTTAAGGTTTAGCAGATGCAGTACTTTCCTCTCTCCACTGGGCTTTCTTCTCCAAGTTTATGCTTGTAAGAGTTTCATGTCTTTTTACAGCCTACAATGTAATAAGATCATCAGTTATTGCCTGAAGGACCACAGAATTGAAACTTGAATTGACAGCTTACAAAATATCTGGCCTATCCTTACTGAGGCACAGTTCTGTCAGCCAAGATGCCAGGAAGCAAGAGGGGTAAAATAAAATACCCAGAAACTATTTTGGCTGAAAGTAATTACTTCTCTGGGAATAAATTAAACCCTTTTGTTAAGGCACTAGAAGATACATTCTGTGCTTCTGGTCAGTATTTGATACTAATTTCCGATCTTCACAAGTCAGAGGTACTAGAAACAAAAGTTAAACAGAATCACAGAATCTTCTGAAATGGAAGGGATCCACAAGGATCATTGAGTCCAGCTCTTTAGTGAATGGCTGGCCCATCCAGGGATCGAACCTGTGACCTTGGCCTTATTAGCACAATGAGCCAACTGAGCTCATCTCAGGAAACATGAATAGTTCCAGCTTCTTTGAAAACAAGGTTTCCAAAGTAGCTGTCCTCACTTTCTGGTGGTGTTTGCATTCATATTACTCCAGTACAGAGGAAAATATTCTGGGAATTGTCAGTGTTTGATCTTTTCTGCTAAAGCCAGGGAAAAACCTTTGTCCTGTTTCATTTCAGAGTGCTGCATCCTTTTCATTTTAATAGACAAATGCTGACAGAAATGTCATTTCATATTCAGCAATTCACAGTACTGGGATTGAGACTGTCACTAGTTTTAAGGTTTCTCTAGAACACTTAGCAGTCCATAGAAACAAGATCCAAACACTGTCATCAGAAGAACTGCTTCAGAGAGGGGCAGCATACAAAAAAGGTTCTTCTGTGCATGCAGGTGGTTTAAGCTCAGAGGTTTTTTTTTTTCTTTTAAAGGAAGCACATGGAGTCTTAACAGTGACATCACCCTTTTCCAATGGGAATTAGTCAATGAGCGTCACTTCTGGGGAACTAGGAGAACTTTTAAAATTTTTGTTCAGTGATAGAATGACAAAACAAAAAAAACAAAGCCCCAAAGTAAGACAGTACCAAAAATCCATAGAGGAACTGAGAAGTTTATGTGAAGATTGATTTGCACTCATCAGCCAAAAATCTGTGCTTACCTGCTTTCCTCTAATCACCATGATGATGCATCCCACAATTGTCAAGGCAATCATTACATAGCTGAACTTCACACGCAGTGTGGTCTTTGCTGCTCTGACTGTTTCAATCCTCAAGAAATAAGAATAAAAGAACAGACTCATTATCAGAGACCCAAATAAGTCTCCTGACTAATTGTTTAATTTCTCCTAGCATGCCATCAAGGTAGTTTTTTATAGTGCTAATAGTACTTGGCTCTTTTCACAGAAAAAGTTTTACAAGATGAGAAACACTGGTCCCAGCTACCTTGGGACATACTTGGTCACAAAGACATTCCTCTCAAAGCTGGAAACAAACCCAGCTTTATCTTTGGTTACTTCATTGTTAAGAGACAGTAATGCCTTTGCAGACCACTTGACTGCAATGCAAAGGAGAAAGGCTGCAGCATTTAAGTATGTATGTTCATTAGGGAAAGAACAGGAAAAAGAGAGGGATGGTTTTAGCAATGCAATGTTTTTCTTACTGTTAACGCCCTCTGTGCTCACTACCACCTTCCAATATCTGCAAAGCCCAGGAAAACTCCATACTATAACTGTGATGTATTTAGAATTGTAAAACATGCATTTTCCTCTCAATAACAGAAGTATGGTAAAAACCGTTTGTGAGCAAGAATAACGTACAGTGTTTAACAGCTGGGATTTTCTTGGGCTGAGGGAAGCATTTTCACAGCTCAGCCATTTCTACTGCCTGAACTTCAGAATAGTTTCATTTATGACACAATCTATTTTCCAGCAAGGCATCTTCCTCTACTACAGGATTTGAGAGATGATACGCTGGCTGCTGAGTACAATACTCCTCAGAAATTCTGAGCAGGACTTGGTAAGAGAGCAGTGGTTAGCACTTCCCTCCTGCTAGAGTAAATCGTCTTCAAGTAATCTGTTTTCTTAAGAAATTAAGGAGGTGTGGAGGAACATAAGCTTTCCACCATCAGCTCTGGACAGAGGAACCCTTTAAATCTTTTTTTTTTTCTCCATAATTTCAGGGGGCTTACCTAGCCACACCAGTAGCTATACTACTCCTTTGGGAAACCTGTTGCCTAGTCTGCTGTTATCTTTAAAAACCAGAAGTCTTCCACAAGAAGAGTAGCAGTTATTAACACCTTGCAGCTGTACATGTGAAGAATTAAAAGACCATTTATTTTAAGTTGGGTTAAACTCCGAAGATCATTCTACCCAAATGACATCGTGGTTACAGCAAATTTTAAGTTTGTGTTAGAGCAAAGCAAGAAGGGCCAAGGAAGTGCTAATGCTTTTTGGATGCGCTTCCCACAATAACCAAGACCTGTACCCTATATATTTAACTCTTCTTGCAGAATTTAGAGCAGGCGACTCCCTTCTCAAGGAGGTCTCATATATTCTCACTGATTAAATTTGGTACGTTATAAAGTTCCAGAAGACTTGAAAAGCATCAACAGTGCATGGTGAAAAGAATAAATACATAAAACTAGGTAATTATACCCCAAAACTAACACAGATAATGGATTTAATGGAACTGGGAAACTATTGCTGTACACAAATATGAGTGAATATAGAATCTTTTACTACATTTTCACCCTTATACTTAGAAGAAAAAAAAGATACTTAAGGATCCACGATAGTTCAATGTGGTAAATGACATAGGACCTGAGAGCTGAAAAGAGTTCTGCTCTTGTTTTTGTCAGAGTATTGATTGCAAGATTTCTGATCATAGGGAACAAACACATCCATCTACAATAAAACTAATAGTTAATTTTAGCATCCAGGTTATTTGTTTCTGGTAATAATCTGCAATGAACGCCTTGAGTGCAAGCTGCAATTAAGCTGAAATGCACAGAAGTAGGATTAAAAAAACTTTGCTAACTAATTTTGGAAGTACGTTGGATGTGTTAAGAATCTATGAGAGCAAAAGGTAGATATCTAAACACAATCTGCATTTTAAATTAAGTTGCTGGCTAAGATTAACATTTGTTTAATAAATGAGTTACTTGTGATCGCTGCATTTTACAAGATTACCGAGTTATATCACAAGCCCTTACAGCCCACAATTAATTAATCTCATAACAGGAAAACAAGTCTTTCTGCTTTTACAGTTCTCAACTGTCGTCTCAGATTTGGCTGAATTATTTGTCTAAATAAAAAGAATTCCCTATGCATTTGCACAAATGGTCAGCTTTTATCAGAATTTGGTTTGTCCTTTCAATAAACTACTGAAATCAATCACCGTTAACTTTGTTTTCTTAAAAACCCTCCTAAACAGGTGTTTCGTATGTGAAAATATACAAAGTGATAGTAAGTTTTAATAACATACACCTGTATGTATTTCAAATGTAAATTTAAGAAAAACAATTCAATACAAAATTGAAGGATTCCATTTTAACAAAATTTATTCATTGTGATACATTGAGATACATGGGTGGATTTCCAATTCCCACGCGGTGCATCCAAAAAACCAGAAAATATTTAGAGGGCAGCTACATTGTTTTCTTACCCAAGTAGTGCAAGATTTACTTTATCTTTTTAATTTAAATAAATACTTATATTTAAAAGCATTATGAGCAAGTTTTAAAGGATAACTATACTACCACTAGGAGCTTTTTTTAAACTGATAGTTGCCAATTGTTGGTAAGTTTGATCTTCATTTTAGATATGCAAACCAGAACATCCAGTTTTGTTTTCTACTTTTCACAGAGGACGAAGCATTGACATTTGGACTCCACCAGCAACAGGGGAAATTTTGACTATATATATTTTGTTAGGGAGCCCTTCCCTCCACTGTTTCTTAGTTAAAATTTCAAGACTAAAGAAAGTTGGCTCATGCCCTCTTCACATTCATTAATAAATATTTTATATAAGATCCAATTATTTTAGAGTATATCATGAAAGTTTTCCACAAGAGGAGGCTGACATATAAAGAAAACCACTAGAAAAAGCTTGCACTAATGTTTGAAAAAAGCTTTTTAATTGTAAGACAAGAGTGAAAAATTGACTGATCTGTGATGTTTTTCTAATGAAACAACTGATAAATGCTGGTCATCCCTTTGCAAAAAAAAATCAAGAGGGTTATATTATCTCAGCAGAACAGAATCGCTCAGGTCATCTCATCTACAAGATGTTACACCAGACCCAGCAGTGTAAGATTTTTCAGCTGTGCAAACCCATTCCATTTAAGGAGAATTATTCTGGAGTTGCATTCAAGTAACTTATTCCAGCGCAGACAAAGTCTCTTTTAAAGCTTCAAAACTGACACTTACGAGACAGTCTCTGGTATGTCCTCTGGTTTCTTGAAGTGGCCTGCCCACAACAGAAATCTTTTCTCCCAGTCTGTAGGCTTGTATCCAGGCACACTCAAAAGAGGTCGACCTAAAAAACCCCCAACAAAATGCACAAAGAAAACAAAAACAAAAAAACACCACCAAAAGCAACAGTCAGGGCAGCTGGATTGCTAGAGCTGTAACAAAAACAATTAGGGTGAGCAATGCAGAATTTTAAATATGATTACTAGAGTTGGTTAGAGAACAAAAACTTATTAGCGTATCACAGATTAAGAAACATGGAAATATGCATTAAACTGAGGCCACGTAAAGAAAGCTAAATCCATTCTAGGACTTCTGTATTTGCATGTCTAAATTTGCAAAAGCTGCTCCAGCATCTAAACTTCCTAAAGTGCTGTGATATTATAGTTTTTCTATTACATTTAAATTAGTTTAAAAACAAATAATTAAATGGAACAGATACAGAAAAGCCATTGTGCTCCACTGTCTGATCACAGAATGTTAACCTTTTCAGGCAGTGAAAGATTTTATCTTATTGAAGGTACAAGTAAACAGATAACCATAGGACAAGATCAGACCCTTAATTTTCAGCTCAGTCTTTCAAACACCATATATAAAATATAATGCAATAGAGCAAAGTTTTCATACATAAAATACCATTAATATCTAGCAAAGGGCAAAGATAGACAGCTTTTTCCCTTTCTTTTTTTTCTTTTAAACAATGGGAGGTATCCTGTATGGATTTGTGCTCCCTCGTGGATTCATGAATTATCTAGGAAGTGGGGTGGACACAGTTTGCTGACAATGCCAGGTTATTAAAAAACATGAGGGCTGACCCCAAAGAGCTGAAGGGCTTCAGAATCCTGAGTCAATGAGATGGCCCGTGAGTAAAAGCCCTTGTATATAAACAGGAAGCAATTCCAGTTCACATACAAATGACAGACTCTAACCTAACTGTTATTAACTATTACCTAAGCCTGAGGAGTAAGTCCTTGGGGTTTTGTAGTAGTTCTGGCAAGATGATCAGTAATAGAAAGGAAAACAGCATAACTAGCAATGATTAGGAACACAGACAAACACAACAGCATTACTGTGCCATTGTATAAAAGTGCAACTCCAGCATTTTGGAAAGCATGTGAAATACTGATCCCTCATCTCAGCAGGAGCTGAAATAGAACAGGCACAGGGAAAACTGGTAAGGACAACCACAGGTATGGAATGGCCACCATGTAAGAAACAGTGGCACAGACTGAGACACTTTGGCCTGGAAAACCAGTAATTGAAGCTCTCCTCAGAACAAAAGAGCATTGTAAATGCTATTGGGAGTGTGGGCTGCAATGAACAGGCCCTGTTTTGGAAGGGGTGCTGAATAAAGGAAAATCAGATTATATAAAAGTACACATCATGTTAAAAAAGGAATATAAGACAGTACATGGTTAAGCTGAGGAATTCCTTCTTGCAGAATGGGGATGCTAAAAATATATCCAGCTTCAAGAAACTAGGCAAGTTTATGGAAAAAAAAAAAATCCAGTGAGGACCATTAAACACAAAGATGCCACCTCGGGGACAGTACACAGGAAAACCACTATGTTTACCGTAGGTCACCATTCACAGAAACGTAAGGGACCTCCTTTACCAGGCACTAGTGGAAACATCACACTTTTAAGGAAACCCAGTACAGCTGTGTTATGTTTTTAAAACAGAAGCGTGCCAATGCTTCACATCTGTGTGGTCCTTTTATCCTGCATCAGTGGGCCATAAGAGAACCTGTTATACAGGAAGTCTGGTTAGAGCACACTATCTGTCCCATATATAGTGAAAAAATGTTTCTGAGCTTTCCCTGACCAGCTCCACCCTTAAACATGAACCAAGGCAATGATTCAGACTGTCTCCTGCAGGGCATGTTAAATTTCGGGAACCACTGGAGCTGGTTGCACGCCGAAAAACTGCAGAAGTATTTTAGCTCATACAATGTTCCTAAACATTAATAGTTTACACTGGGGCTGAACAGCCAGTTCCAGAGCACAGCTGAAGAGCCTCAATGTAGGAGTGCACGCCAGATAAGATACTAGTGACCTGCTACAAAGTGAAAGCTGTGTTATTGTCACAAGCAGAAATATTGACCGCTGGCTTTGTAGAAAACAAGACTTCATGGCTAAATTTAATGCTCAATTTTCCTGTCTGTGGATCAAAACTCACTCTCACAAAATCAGCAATATTAGCATTTATGTCAGCCAAATTCCTGTTCAGATGACTGCAGCATGGATATCCAAGTATTAAGTGGCATAAAACATAGCAAGATCTTATCAAAAACTCTTACTCTTTGACTGAAGTTGACTTTCTTCCTGGGGTTTAATGCAAAGCCTTCTGCTTATCTTCAGATCCACTCCTTCAGTCATCCTCAGAATTGAGGGAATATTTCTTCCCAGCAGTTTAACAGCCCTATCTGGAAGAAAAAATAGAGGAAACAAAGAGGCCGAATTTAACTCAGAACTAGTAGAATACTAGTTTTTCAATGGAAATGTTTGGAGCTTTTTTTTAAACACAAGAGAAGAAAGAAAGAAAAACAACAGGTACAAATGTAATACAAGGCAAGAAGTACCAGATTTAGTTGTAATAGTCTATGAAATTAAAACTTATCTATAAGCTATGCCTTAAGCCTGTCCATTAATTTTGATTAGAAAAAATGAGAATGCAATTAACATCATTTTAAAAAAAAGGAATACAAGATTACAGCCTACAAGCAATTTCTAAAACACAATGCATATCACAGTTTCCAGGAACTCATCTATTCATATGCTTCAGGTACACTTTCGACAGTGCTATTTCAGGGACTGCACACCAGCATTCTACCAATCCTGTCACATCCCAAAAGCAATGACAGAGTCAAGGAAAAAGACAATAAAGCAAAATCTTGCTGTACTGAGAGATTAACTACTTTCTAATACATTAAAAGACGTCAGGGCACCTTATATGCAAGAGCAGACTTTCCAGAAGGAGCTTCTAATTTATTAATATAATTTAAAAAATTTGGGAAAAAACCCTAAACAAACCAACATTGAATGGCAAAAAGGGCACTTCTAAAAAAATAAAGTGAGTTCTTTTTTTTCTCCTTTATGCTGTCTGAAGGTGTCTCTCCTAAGAGAAACCGCTTTCGAGGCATAATCCGTTCCCGCTCTGAAAAAAACAAGTCAGTTCCATTTACAGGCGACCGCCCCCAGCGGAACCAGATCCTTCTCAAGGTCTTCAGAGAAGGAAAATAATACGCACAAGTCCATTCCTGTCCCTGTTTTTAACGCCAGCCCATCAGACGAGGCCGCTCACGCCTCGCTTCGCCGCCGCAGCGCCCGCCCCGCTCCGCGCTCCCACCGGGAGCTCCCCACC
>VZRE01011470.1:220659-231645 GCA_013396775.1 Cephalopterus ornatus
CCGTGCGCGCGGGGCGGCGAGGTCACCCCATCCCCGCGGCCGCCGCGGTGCGGGCACGGTCCGGCCTTCCCTCAGCCCGCTGCCCTCGCCGCTCCGGCAGGGAGCGGGGCAGGGCATCCCCACCGCACTGGGGCCCCTTCCCGGGGCGGGGCGCTCGCGGGGCGGGAGCCTCCGCGGGCGGCGGGAACTCCGGGGGCGCCTTCGCGCCGTGTAACTGAGCGTGAAGTACCACGCGTGCCTCCAGCGGTGCGAGCAGGGCCCGGGGGCGGTGGGGACCGGCGTGTTGCTAGAACACAGAACCACAGAATATGCCGAATTGGAAGGGACCCATCGGGATCATCGAGTCCGACTCCTGGCCCTGCACAGGACACCCCAAGAGTCACACCATGTGCCTGAGTGCATTGTCCAAACGCTTCTTGAACTCTGCCAGGCTTGGTGCTGTGACCACTTCCTGGGGAGCCTGTTCCAGTGCCCAGCCACCCTCTGGGTGAAGAACCTTTTCCCGATATCCAACTGAAACCTCCTTCGACTCAGCTTCATGCCCCTCAAAATGGGGGGTTTTTATTTGAAGTTTGCAGTTTCAATTCAGGTTGTGCCCAGATTCCTGCCTGGAAGTGGGGATGGGGACTTGGGCTGGAGGGGGCATGAACTACTCACGCCATCTCTGGCCTTTGCTGCCAAGGAAACTCAGTGGTTTACAGCACATACTTCTGCATGAGGAAGTTCTTCCTTTGGTCCATTTTTAACTCTTTGTAATCAATCCTACTTAGTTTTCTATTAAAACCCTCAATTGCACAACTTTTTTTTGTAGTAGGCTTTTCTCAGAGATAGAACCAAGTATCAAGCTATATATATTTTTTTTTTTTTAAATACAGGAGCTGCTCAGGGTGATGAGGACAATCGATGATAGAATCGTCCACGAATTAAACACTACGATTCCAACAGCTTCCTTTGTGGGGAAAGTTGATCCTGGCCAGACGTGTAAAGAACTGTATGAGTCTGTGAGTGTGCACACCTTTGACTTTCAGCTCACTTCCTGCTGTTTCATCATGTTCAGGGCCCAGCGTCCAAGGAAAACACTGCCTGGATATATTGTGCTTTGTGTATTCATAACTGGCCCCTCGGCTTCTCTGCACATCTAAACCACATGCATCTAACAGCTGCTTCAGTTTAAAAACACGCTTTGTTCTGCAAAGCTGATCTTTTGGGGAGCACTTCAGGCTTCAGCAGATGACATTAGCTCGGTCCATTTTCTCTTTTAAAAAGGATGCTAGCATGCTTTTCCTGCTATTCTGCAAGGCTCCTTATGCATACCTTTGACTTTTGACCAAGTTGGTAGCTGCTGCTCAAAGCAGTGTTGCTTCCAACATATGAATTATGGAGTCAAAGGGATTTCTGTAAGTAAGACAATACTATGACTTTAGAAAGTGTCTCTTTTAACTTGTACCTCAGAGTTTTTTATTCTCTACTGAGTTGTTGTGACTTTCTTTCTCTCCCCACTTAGTTGATGGATGCTCACACCAATAGAGAAAGAATCATCAAAAACTGCATTGCTCAGACTTCGAGTGTAGTGAAAACTCTCAGAGAAGAGAGAGAAAAAGCCCAGGATGATGTAGCATTATTAAAGCAACTTAGGAAAGAACAGACAAAGGTGAGTGGTGGAGCTTTTAAGAGAACTCTTATAGAGGAAGAAGAGGGTATCTTTCCCAAGTGGAAAGAGCAGGGTGGTGGAGAGAACCTGAAGTGGATCCTGACTCAGGCAGTCTTTTCGGAGGTTCTTGTTGACTGGGTTTGTGAGAACCATTTTCCCTAGCCCTAAGACGGAGCTGCTTTTATCCTGCAAGTGAAGCTTTTTCTGAGGTTCTGTTATGCAAATGCCATAGAAAAACACTTGCACTTCCCCGTGGTGGACTCTAACCTTCACTGACTGACACCACTGAGGTTACAACTTACTTTTCCTGTCCTCTACAAGGAGCTGTCAGGCAAACTTGAATTCCACTTAACCAACTTTTTTGCTATTTAGTATTTCTGGGACTAATATTTCGAGTAGCTTGTGGTGGTGAGAGAAAGACCTCTGGGTTTGCATAAGGAATTCTAATGAGCAAATGCCCCCACAACCTTCTGGCCTCTAGGTGGAAAGTGTACTTCACCAGAGGTAAACAGAGGGGATTGAGATGGAGTATCAGTAGTGGAGAAAGGAACCCCACTGAAGTTCTTGGCCCCATTCCAGGGCCCCTTTGGTAAGGGGAAGGATACTGAAAGAACTGTGTGGCAGGCAAGTGGTTTTATTCTTAAAGCCTCACTTACAAAACTGCTAACAGGCATCCATATTAGTTTGGGTAAAACTAGAATGGTAGCTTAGTATTTTCTACAAATTTTGTTTGCAGAGCCAAGTCTTTAAATCGTTTAGTTACTGAGTGCAGAATTTCTCACTGAAACCACTAGGAGGATCATAGTGCTAACGTTTAATGATTAGAGGTGAATTTAAATATTGAAAGCAGTCCATGATTTGGAAACATCTCAGAAATTTTTTGATGAGATGACCTCGAATTTGGACTTGGACTTTATGAGGTGTAATCCCCTGCTTTGTTTGTTTTTTTGTTTTCCGTGAGAGTTGTGTTTTTTCTACAACTCAGAAAAGATATCTGACAGAACATGTCCTAGTTTTAAGGTTATGCATTTCAAGTGTACATTCACTTGGTTGCAGTACAGATCTCTTTTCTCTTTTTATGTGTTTCTCTCATCCTGCTAATGGTACAAATTAGAGGAATTTATCCAGAATTATTACTTCTGGGTCACCGAATGAGAAAACTTGGAGTAGTAGTTTCTTTGAACTGCTGAAGATCTTCTGAGTGTTTATTTTATAGAGAAATATCATGGTCATCTAGTCACTCTGTGGATGCTGGATTGTTATTTCAAACAGTTCTAAGTCTTGCTGAGTAGGTGAAAGTCCACCCAACAACTCTAGTTGCTCTGTCTGCCTGGACATCTTACTTGGAAGGTTTTTGATGGGATTTCTGTCTTGGCTCGCACCTGTTCACCAAGACTCTAATCGGAACCTTGTATTGAAAATGGATCAACTCTTATCCTTAGTCTGTTGTGTTAAAGACTCCCAACAAAAACACATCCTAGATGCGGGCAAAATTGGCAGATGGTTCTTATATCTCCTGCTATCACTTCAGGACTAAATTACCACGGGTCACCTGAACACAGTAGATCTGTTAGATGCAAAATCCCGAAGAGATTCCTACGTTTCTCGTGGGTTGAGTGAGCGCTCACAAACTGCATATTGTGGTAGTTCTTGCTGGAGCTTTTGCATCTGTGCACACCTGATTTGTCCTGCTGTGATGATATAAAACATTAACTGGTTCAGATCGCACGAACATACGTGATCGGACTGCAAACCCTTTTTGGTCAGTGCACAGAACAGACGGCAAAGGAAGTAGAGAGGGTCTCTTTATGATCTTAATTTTGAATCCAGAATCTGAGGTGTGTGTTCAATCCTAGCTTTGCTGCCAGCTCCCTATGTGACTCTAATAGTAGAAGAATGATAACTCAAGACTGCAGAACTAACCCCAGCCTTGGCATTCTCTGTGCTGAATGCTTGGATTAAGTGCAGTCATTTCTGTCTGCCAAGCCATTAATGTTAATCAGTTAATTGCTAGCAAATCTTGACAGGCAATATTTAAGACTAGAGCATTAGTAATCAGGAGCTGCTTCTCCTAGGCTTGCATTTTGAGTCTGCCTTCACTGTGCCCTTGCAGACTTCCCTCTGCCCTGAGCATTGGCTGAATGGAAGGGCCAGGCTCTCAGGATGATGATACATCATGCCCTTTAGTTTGCACCTTCCGGGGGGGGTGGAGGTTGCGCACCTGGTGCTGGGGTTGTGAGCTAGAAAGTTGCAATGGTAGTAAATACTGAAGGCTGCAGGGAGGCCTGTTTGACAATAATCTCTTTTTCTGTTACTTTCTGCAGTTGAAATTGATGCAGTCGGAGCTCAATGTTGAAGAAGTGGTAAACGACAGAAGCTGGAAGGTACTCAGTCATTTAATCCTGATGATGTTCTGTCCGAACAGACAGTTCTGCACTGGAGGTGTGGGACTGGTACCTTATGAAGCAAGTTAATTAGTCATATATGAGGGCAGTGCTGGGGTAAACGTTTCAAGTCAGTCATTTCCCAAGTTCCTCAGTTCCCAGAGATCAAAAACTTTAAAGTTGCACTGCAAGGAAAAGTGTTTGATTTAGTGGGGAGAAGAAGGACTGTGGATTATTCCCTGTGTCCCTTTCTCCACCTTGCCCAGTGGGTAAGGACTTTGTAGACTTTTCTGTGGTGGCTTATCTGAAAAGCTTTGCAAGGCCTCTAACAGTGCCAGAGAAATGGGTCTTTTAAATTTGCCTGTCTGGTGATGACCAAGGGAAGGGTGTGGCTCTGGAATTTGAACCTTTTTGTTGTTGAGTTTCGTCAGGCCTGAACTGACACTCCGTGGTGCAAAGGGCAGCCTTGCTGTATCTCTCCTGTGTCAGCAGAGGGTGCAGATTACCCTCTGGTTTGATGGCCCTGAAGTCTGTCTCATTATAGAGTGATCTTAACACTGAGCTTAAATTCTGAGGTGGCTGTATTGTGTCACTACAGTGTTTCACATCTAGCATCCTTTTTTGGTTTGTAGCTTTTCCGAGCTTTCAATACTGCAGAGAGAACTTCTTTCCCTCTCTATATGCAAAAAGGGTTTTTGCAAATAGCTGCTACTAGCTGCACCTCCCTTTTTAAGCTCTACTTCATGATTTTAGTTCCCTAAATTGCCTCGGTGTAAAAGCGATACAGCTTTGTCTTGTGTGTTCTTCAGTAACTTCAGTGTGGGCTGATGAGCTGAGCATTTACAAAGTTTCCATGTATGCTTTGCTATCAGTACTACCTCTGTACTGTCCCAAAAAGCTAAGCATACCCTTAAGTTTAATTAATTTTAAACCAGCTCAGATCTGACTAAGCAATGGCAGAGCCCTAACAACACACTGCAGGTCCCCAGTGGCAAATATTTTATGGCAACTCTGCTATAGGGTAACAGCCCCTGCCCTCATCTTCATTCTGAAGCACCAAGTTGACACCAAATTTAGTACTGGTCCCAGTGTTTTCTTGTAGCTGCCCTAGGGTTTTTCTAGTGTCAAAACTGTCTAATTTTTGTAAACAGGTATGAATGGTTCAGGGGTATTTTAGCCTGCTAGTATACTCCTCAACAAGTGTTAAGAGTGGGGCTTGAAGAGATAAATATTTCTGGGTTTTATCTCCCACTCTGCTATATCATGCTCTGAATGTACACATGAATGTCTTATTAAGCTGCCTGTGAAAATATGTCACTGAAGGAATTAGAACCCATCATAGTTGTGGGCCAAATGCAGTTTGTTACATGGAAGTGGTTATTGGTTTGCAGGCTGGTGTTTTACTGTTGCAGACTTCTGGTTGGGAAGTACGCTCATGTATTTCCCTTAACCCTAACCAACTGTAAACTGGTTGGAAAAATCCGATTAGGAAACAGTTATTTTCAAACACTCTGGCTAGCTGTACCAGTAGTGGCATACAGAAAGATGCTGCTTTATAGAAATGCATGCAGTGGAATTTGGATGATGCCAGACAAGGAATCGACTTTTAAAACAAAACACTTGCATTAGTCTCTGTACAGCACCTCAACACTGGAGTTTATTGTTGGAGTATTTCATACTAATATGTAAAAGCCAGCAAAATCAAACTTCTGCATAGTAATATTAGTGTTAAGGTTTCTCAGGCACTGTTTTTCCTGTCTGAAAAATGAGAATAGCACTTCACAGGTAGACCAATGGAGTTAAAGGGGCCCAAATAACACAATGAGTCAATGATCCTGAAAGTAGGAGCCAGTGTTAGTAGGATTATAGTATTGATCTTCCTTCCATGGGTTGGGGAGTTACTGTTAAAGATGCTTTAAAAGTTTGTGTGATAGCAAGCAAGCTGGTGTGGGTTTTGATGCAAGAGACCCTTGCAGTGTTTTTGAGAGTATTTCCAGTATCCTTTTAGACTTGTATGCCATTTAAATGTCTTTAATAGACAATGGGCAAAAGTGGTGCAATTTGTTTAATATTAAAATGCTTCTGAATTGAAACCCTCTGTTGCTCTTAATTTCTACAGTTTCCTCCTATTACTGATCTGATCTCAAACATTCACGTAGTCTTAACTCTGCCAGAGGTGTCCATTGCATGTGGTAACGTAATGGTAACATAATGTGCTTATGAGTGAAAGAAACTATATCACAACTTTTGTTTTGTACAATATGAAGCAGTCTATAATACAAGTCTGTTTTATAAAATAAATTAAATTTGAAAATAAGTTGGAAATTATTCAAAAATTGTTGAGACTCAATGCTGTAACTAATGTGTGCTCCCAACTTTTGCTCAAGATGGGTTTTGAACTCTGAATAAGGAGTTTATCTATAGAAGTAGAAGATTCTAGGAAGATACAGCTTGAAATAATGTGTTTATATAAAGTGATGCATAACTTCCCCAAAATTACAAGATCACTCACTTTGTAAAGCCAGTGGGAGAGTTCACCAAACTTGATATCCCGATGATCACAGGCATTTGGATCTGCCAAGTCCCTGGACAGCTTGGCAAAATGTACTGTTGTGGGAGTGCTGGTCGGGCACCCAACAGCTGCCAATGCCTCAGCTTGGTGCTGGGTGATGCTCGTGTCACTTTTGGGGCATGTGCAGGACCAAGTTTGGAGCCCAATCACTACATAACTGACTGGCTTGTCAGAGCCCCTGTGACTTTGGTGGGAGCTTGTGTGTTGTGCTTTTGATTCAGACTGCCTTCATTTAAATAGTCCTGTCTATTTGCCCTCCTTAGGGCAGGCAATCTGCTTGACAAGGCCTGCAGCAGTTCAAGCTAAATATACAGGATCATCAGGATCCAGTTCTGTGTGCTATATTTTACCCAGAGAAGGTGCCAGAGGTGAGTGAGGCAAGAGCACTGTGCCCTTTGCATGGGAGTGCTGGCAGCACTGTCACCTGCTGGCAGATAACTGAGTGTCACTGTGGCTTCCAGGAGCCCTTGCCCCTCTTCTTAGCTGTCATGGCAATGTAAAATATGTTTGCTTAGGAAAGAGAGGAATACAGCATCCACGTTTGAATGTCAGAGTGAACGTAATGGAACACAACCATTCAGGAGCGTTCCAGTGATTCTGTCACTCCCTTTTAAAAACAAAAAGTCATCAGCATCTTGGATGGTAACAGGCTACCAGGATTAAGAGTCTGCCTTGTCTGAGGGAGAACACTTAGTGCTGTGTAGTCCCCCAGCATCAGGCTGCAAACTTTGCATTCACTAAAGCCAGGAGAGAAGGTGAATGGAGACAGATGCCTTGGTAAGTGCCATTTATTGGTACGTGAGTACTGGGCAGCCTGAGGTGAGTGCCATGTGAAGAGGTCATTGCCTGAACTAGCTGTGTAGTTTTGCTGATCTGGATGAGGGCTGACATGCGTTTGCTCTTCTGTTTTGCTGTCTCAGGTATTTAATGAGCGGTGCCGAATTCACTACAAGCCTCCGAAGAGTCAATGATGTGGAGTATTTTCCATCAAGGTGGTCCATAACTGAGAGCCAAACTGGAAAGAGACCTTGGGTGAGCTGTATTGGGACCCTCCAGAACCAGTAGAACCCAGTCTTGTTTTGTTTTGGACCTGCTTAGCTGAAATCTCAAGGCTGAAGTGATTCTCCTGTAATTGAGAGAAAACAATTCATCTTTTGTACCAAATATGTGAACAAATGAGTTTTATAGTATTAAAATAATTTTCAAATGGAATGCAAAACTGGCATCTTTCTTGAACTTCTACAGCTTCAGCAGTCCCAGAGGGGAAGAAACAGTAAAAGGCTTTTTTGAGCAGGGAGGACAAGGCTCTCCCTGACCTGGTACCTGCTAAACTATCAGTGAGCGTGGTGTGTTTCTGCAGCAAACCTGCTAAAGTCTGCAAGGAAATAAAAATTGCAGAATGATCAGCATGGTGTAGTAGGTTCAGCATCCCTGAAAGTAAGAAGCTGCCAGTATTGTTCCAAACTGCTTAACAGGAGCAGCGTTGGCTCTGTGTGTGGATACAGGTTTGCCATTGTTCCTGCAATGCTGACAGGCAGCATCTGTTGCATACTGTCCTTTGGTGTGTGTTACCAAGTTCTGAATTTTTCCTTTGTATAGGGAATGAGGTGTTGATTAAAACCACTTTCAGTTGGAGATTAAGCTATGTCTCCTTTGGGAATAAGACAGTTAACAGTCCAGTGATTCTTTTTTGTCCCCCACCTTCTGAACCTTTAAAATTAATTCTACAGGTGAATTGCTTTTGAGATGAGAAAAGAGCTGTGCCTTGCTGATCTTGTTGATTCTGGCCACAGTGTTGTGTTTAGGAAGCTTTAATGCAACACCTCTGCAGTAAAAGAAAGATAAGTATGAGGAAAACTGAATTAATAATAATTATACCTGTATTTTTTACTAACTCCAGTAAGCTGTCAGTCAAATTACAAGGTCTGCATGGTTGCCAGCTGGTTTTATTACACAGTGATATATCTTTAATAACCACTGGATTTGAACAGAGCGTTAAAAATACAGGCTCCATCTTGCAAAGACTTTGGAATTCAGCAAGAGGAATGAAATTACTGCATACTCTCAGATACCTGAAAGCTGTGCATATATGGAGGGTGGCAAGTACACGCAGGACCTTTGACACTGAAAGCTGGCAAAGATCTGTGCAGCATCATCTGTTTTATAGTTGTTTGTCCAGTAGAGACTGCAACTATTTGGTGACCTTTTTTTTTTTAGCAGCAATGTCATTTAGTCTCACTTTTTGTTTTTTTCTGAGAATGAGGCAGAAATATATTTTAAATCTTTGAAGATGTAAATCCTGATGTTCAAATTTCATTTTTTTTCCTTTTTTTCCTCAAGGTATTGCAATTGTTCTATGCAGAACTTTACTCGAGTTGGAGCACTCATCTCATTCTTGAAGATTTCTCATTGTTTTTCTGCAACTCTGAAAGCGGAAAACATGTTTGTTCGTCAACTGTTAAATTCTTATAATTGTTTTTCATCAAAGTGGAAATCAAATACTTCTCAGAACTATGGGCTGAATTAGCAGTACCCTAAATTCCACAGGACATGGTCGATTTAATGAGATGTTGAGAACAGTCAGCTTTGATTTCAAAGTTGGTACTTTAATAGTGACCTCTTCTATAGGTGTCTAAAATACTTGTTCTCTCCATGGCTTGGGTCAACTGCAAGGACAAATTCTCCTTTTAAGCCAGTAGTATGATAGAGTCTTCTGCTAGCATATAGAGTTGGCATCAATACTCTTGAAATTTAGTCTTGTATTTCCATAGAAACTAGAGACTGTAATGAGAATTAATCACTGTCCTCCTTTATCCATCCAGATGCTTGCTCAGCTGTTGTGGGAAAACTTCTTCACTTTAGCAGATGCTGTGAAAAATGACCTGTGAAATGGATGTGATACCTACACAAATTTTTTTTTTTTTTTAAATTTGTTAAGAGAAATCTGTGTAAAACTAAAACACCAAAAAGCCAATCCAACGTAACATTATTTTCATTTTGAATATAAGGGCAAAGAAGTAGCCCTCTGCAAAGCTGTCTGTGAAATACTTCAGACACCGTAAGGAGACTCCTAAGTCCCAAACATCCCTTCCTTGGGTGTCTGCAGCTTGTATGCAGAGGGTTGCACTAAGAAGTTGTGCCGCTCCATTTAGTTTGCTCTGAGTGCTGAGGGATATCTCTTTCAGTAGTCCATGGCAAATCATGTGGATCCAAGGCTGTTTGTATCTTGCTGTTGAACTTGGTGGAACAGGAAGGTGAGTAAGTGGAATTGCATGCTGTGCTTTGGGGCACGGGGCAGAAGAACATAGATCTGCTATTTTCTGAGTCCTTCAGATGTGCCTGTGAAGGGGGATGGTTTGTGATGGTATGAAATGGCATTGGTATGAGCTGTGGACCACACTGAACGTAGGCTGATAAAATCTCTGTTTAGTGACCCCATCCATTCTAGGACCAGGCTTAGTCCGGGATTGAACCTTGCTTCAAGGTTACCATGGAGATAGTTACAAAACTACTGGGCTGCTTTATGTCATGTGGGAATCAAATAATGGACCCACAAATAGCAGGGTTAAATCCTTTTCCTGGTTTTAACTTTTATTTCTGCAAGTAAAGGCACTTGAGCACAACTGATGGCCCTGTCCAGAGTCCAAGACATCCTTGCTCCTGTCCTGGGGTTTTCCCATTTCTTGGAAGTGGTGAATAGAGGTGGGCAGATCCCACTTTTTTGGAAAGTCCTCTCAAGTTTGTGCATCTTATTTCCTTCTGCAAAATACAAGGAGGTGTGTTTTTTCTGGCACTCAGTGCTGTTGTCTTCTGTAGCCTGTAGGCATGAAAGAGTGATGAAGCAGGTAATTTCTTTACAGAACATTCTTATGGGTAGGCTTTGGTCGTTTAGAAGCACAGTGAGGGGAAGAGGCTCTTTACTGGCATTATAGGCTCAGCATAGGCTGGAATATGATGACTTTGTTCTGCTGAAGGTCAAGCTTCTATTAATCCTCATTGATTTCAGGGTCTGTAGCCGGAGGGGAAACCTTTTTTGCAGACCAGCATGTTGAAAATCAAGGCTGATGTTACTGTGAAGATGAAAAAAGATCTTCAACTGGTACATGGAGAGCTGCTTTCCTCTTGAAGCTCTTAAGAACATTCAGATCATGTGTCATATCATCCAGTCACAATTAGGTGTCTGACTTCATTTCTGGTTTAAAGATGAATTTAAACACATAACTCTGGGGTTTGGATTTTGGTCGGTGGTTTTTTATATTTTCTTTTGTTTGTTTTGTTTTGTTACTGTACCAGTGCTTTTATAAACTGTAGCTTGTAGTTCTTAAATTTGCACATACAGCACCAGGGAGCAGTGGCCTGCAAGTTGTACAATTTGTTTC
>VZRE01011471.1:0-22296 GCA_013396775.1 Cephalopterus ornatus
GAATCCTATAACCTTTAAGATAAGACACATAGTTTGTAGATAGAAGGGATGTATGTTTTTTTAATCACTTAAAAGGAGTGACTAAGCAGAAATTAGCCATCCAAGAACAAAGAAGAACCAGTTTCAAGACTTCAAGACTTGGAAACAGGACAACAATTTGATGGGGCTGTCAAATGCTGCTTGTTAAATCATGCACATTATGAGTAAGGGTTTTTTTAATTTTTCTACTAACACTTAAATAGAAATAGTTAATGAAGAATTACTGTAGAATTTTTTTATGCTAAAGTTATGTATGTGGCAAACAATGAGTATAACCTTACATTTTTGCTCAACTTTCTGAGAATTTTATAACTTTTAGAGGAAGGAGACTGGGAAAGGAACATAAATTTTGCAAGCAGATAGAAAATATCTTCAAACTGACAAGAATCAACCAGCATTCAAGGCTGCAAAGCAAAAGGATAGAGCACAATAAAGGATTAATTTATGGACTAAAACCCAAAAAGCTGAAGTGTTTCAGAGGCTGCAATTGTCACAAAAGGACGCTGGATGGCAGCAAAGACCGTGAAATAATGACAGCAGACTTGTAAAGTGTGGGTGTGAACTAGGTAGGATTTAACAAGAAAGTGTAATGACTTTAGAACATAGAAGGGTTTTGCGCTTGTAATAATGTTGGAGCACTTATTATGGATGGATTTATTCCCAGGGCACTCCAGGTACTTTTACTAAAGGATGGCTGCCTAGCATTGATAAAATTTAGATGTTGGGTTCAATCTTTGTTTCACTCTCCACCAGACAAGGGGACTGAGGTAACACAGCAAACAGCTCATTAACAGCCTCATTTAACGCCAGCCTGGGAGGGGGTTTTCATTTCGGCAGCATTTCTCAGAAGTGAGGTTTGCACTTTCATTTTTCTTTGACTAATGAAGAGTATAAAAATGCTTTATCCATGTGCCCACAGCCCACTTTGCAAACCAAAGTCTTAAACTGGTTTGGCCATGTTTTTCCCAGCACAGCTTAGTCACGCACATTCTGGGGATTGGGACATTCTGAGACATTCAGTTGTTGACCCTTAGAGCACAGAAGCCAAACTGAAACGGTTACAAGTCCTAAGTTTTAAAGCGTAACATAGTGAAAAAGTCCTAACTGCTTTTCGTTAAAGCACAATTCCAAAACTCCACAGTTGCAAAACTTCAAATTCATCTGAACCAAGGTTGTCTGCATTAAATATTCAGTATCAGGGAATTTGCCCTGGAAGAATATACACCTACAATCCAGGAAAACACTCCAATCTTGGAATTCCCCACACCAGTGCTTCCTTTGGGACTCAGTAATCAAGCATGGCAGTGACATTTATTTGGCCTGAATAAACAATCAGCAACTTCTCCCTCAAACCCCGAGTGCAGCGAATCAAGCTCACACAGGGACGTGGCAATCCCACACCAGACAGAGCTCAGGGGATCTCTGCTTCCTGCAGATTCAGCTACTTCAAGCCAACACCATCCCCCATTTTTAACAGGGACAGTCCAGAGTTATCCTGCTGGACCTGAAACACAAGGAGCAGCCCGTAACCCTGCGCAGAAGAAATGCAGCCTTGAACAGCTACAAATCGAAACACTGAAATGTCTGACGCTGCCTAAAGCAGCCAACTTCACTATTTAAGGAACTTTATTCCTAAATTTCCTGGCAGTTCCAAAGGGTGGGGAGGAGCACACAAAGGAGAACAGTTTTCTGGTCGGATCGAGGGTTGAAAGAGACTTAATCCCGTGAACATCACTCTGTCCTTTCAAAGGCAGCACTGCCCACTGGCATTCTGTTGGTGACACAACCAATTCCTCACATTCTGGTGGCCGCAGCTCGAGGTGCTGGTGACAAACCCCAGGTCTAAAGCCACAGGTGGAGAGAAGCCACTCACATGTCGTTGTGCAGCAGGTACAGAGCCAGAAGCTGGCCATAAACAAGGGCTGCTGCGGTTCCCCCAGCGCCCTAAAAACAAACACAAGCCACTCGGTTACAAATTTTAAGAGCAGTAGGATACAAAATACAGCAGGAAGCCAAGTTTCATGAAAACTGAACACTCCAAGACAACTGACGGGGTTTTTTTTTTTCCCACATCCCATCATAGGTCCGGGCAACTTTTTTTCATATTAATTCAGTTGTATCTTCCAATGAAGCTTCAGGCCGCCCCAACCACACACCAGCCACCGCTCTGAAGCTTGGGAATGGCAACGGGACAAAAGGCAAGTCCATTTACAGGAATGTGGGGAATCAGAACCACCCAGTGCCACACCGCCCTCAGGCACAGCGGGCTCGGGGGATGCCAGGCGGGCAGGCCGTGCCGTGCCCGTGGCTGCTGCCTGAAGCCCCCGACAGTGCCCGCAGCACTTGGGCACCACTCGGGCAAGAGAATTATACTGGAATGCGCTAACCTATGTGAAACTCGCGAGTTTCTCGAGGGCTTTCTGGCGAGCCCAGGGGGGCGATTCTGAACACTGAGCCCTGCGCACCTCACACACGCACAGAGGGAGCCCCGGGCCCGGCCCTGCCCACCCCGCCCATGCCCCCACACCTCCAGCTCCTGAGTGACTCCCGCTCTGCCCTCGGCCGCCGCCGCCATCTTTCCTCACCGCTGCCCGAGCGAACGTCACTTCCGTCGCCAGCCCCCAGCGACTTCCGCCCGGCTCTCAGCGAGCGGGGACCGCGGGGCGCCCGGGCGGGGCGGGGCCAACTCAGGGGCGTGGTCAATTCAGGGGCGTGGCCAGCTCAGGGGCGTGGCCAGCTCAGGGGGCGTGGCCAACGGGCCGTGGGGGCGGTGGGAGGCGGGCGCCCCGAGGGCCGCGGTTTTTCCGGGCCGCGTACGTGAATCCTTTTTAAATCCCGCTATTTCCGCGAGATAAAAGCAGAATTCCTTTGTCATAAACGGAATTAACCTCTAGGTTTCTGTCTGTGTACGCCGCCTGTTGCGGGTTGTGCGAGGTGCGCGCTCCCATCCCGCGGTGCGCACGACACACACGTGAGGGATGTACTTCAGGGGGAGAAAGTGCTTTCCCATCTTCGTGCTTCTTTAGAATGGGTTTTAAATGTAGTTTTGCGGTGGCGGTTCTTTATCTTTGTTCCCTATAAAATCCCCTGTTACGCAGAGCAAACAGAGAGATACCACAGAATCGTGGAATGTCCCACAGGGACCATCCAGTCCAACCCCTGGCCCTGCACAGGGCAGTCTAACAATGCCACCCTGTCCCTGAGAGCATTGCCCAAACGCTCCTGGAGCTCTGGCAGCCTTGGGGCCGTGCCCACTGCCCCGGGGAGCCTGGTCAGTGCCCAGCCACCCTCTGGGGGAAGAACCTTTCCCTGAGATCCAGCCGAACCCTGCCCTGGCACAGCTGCAATATATATACAATATAGCATTCAATATAAACACAATATAAGATTCAATATACGTACAACAAACCATCTGTGTCTCTGCTTATATCCTACGAAATAGCCCATAATGTGCTCAAATGGCATTTAACAGCACATGTGCTATTTTAGAGGTGGAACCACCCTCTGCCGTGGCCTTTCCGTGGCTCCGGTTCCCATCCCCAGTGAGCGAAGAGGGCTCTTCTGAGCACTGAGCCCTCTGCACTTGACGTGGGGTCAGCACTGGGACCCCCAGTCCTGCCCACCTGCCCCCAAAATCAGGCTCATGAGGCGTATTTCTGACTGGAGGGGGGTTGAACATGTTTGCAGCCCAGTTTGAGGCCAAGGAATTGATGGAAAATGGCAAGGTCGTCACCAGATCTTCGCAAGTACCGGGGCCACAAATGTAAACTCACAGTTTTAGAGTAAAATTAACCCTAATGAGGAGGCTCACTTTCTGCAAACCTTTGCTTTCTGATATGACAGATTTGCTTTCCATGATCATCCTCACCTCAGGTCACAAAGCCTGACCCCAGCACTTCTCACCACCTCCCATCTCCAGCACTGCCCCAAATACCATTCCCAAAAACATTTATTCCTCATATGGAGAGTTTCCCCAAGCTGTGCTCAAGAGCTGCACCACCTCACTCTAAAATTAAGATTCCCCGTGCAAACCTGTTCCAAGTGTGCCAGAGTCGTCCAGAGGTGCTCCCCACACTTCTGGGTTGAAAAAAGGAAGGAATACGGGTGCTCAGTCTCTCAGTGCTTTGGTGTAAAGGAAGAGTGGTGTAAATCCTGAGCCCTTTGCCGCAGGGTCTCTGTGATCGGTCTTGGCTATGGAAAACTAAAACTAAGGGGTGTTTGTGTTCGCTTTGAGATTTGCCCAAGGGAGAGCACCTTGGAGGAGGGCTCCAGGCGATGGCACTGCAGCTCTGCTGGCTCAGGCATCACTTTCCCCAGCAAAGCCCCTCGCATCCCGCTCCGTCCCACCGGCCGCATCGATCCCGACAGCTGTTTGTTGCCGTCAGCTCTGTGCCAGCGTTGCTTTGACGTTCAGACATCTGAGAGGAACACTGTCCTCACCTTTTGCTCCCATTCCCAAGTGTGTTTTCGGGAGGCGAGCAGGGGAGCAAAGCGGGCGGCAGCTTGTGGGGATGCCGGTGGGAGACCTTCCTCAGCACCAGCAGGGTTGCGGTCAGAACGTCCTGGAGTCCCAGCATAGAACATGTTGATTTGGGAAGGATTCATCTCGCCTTGCGATGTCCTGGGGCTGCAACCCCACATCCTGATGCCATCCTCCTTCCCAGTGGTTCCATGTGGGAAGGCAGTCCCTGGCACTGCCTGGCCATGTTAGGCCTAGGCAGAACTGCAGCCTCTGTCCGTGCCCCTTCTTTCTGCCGGGAAATCATTTCATTTTCGGGGAAAAAACGCAGTAAAAATGGAACAGATGAGAGGTTTCCTCGAGAGGGCAGTAGCTGCAAGGAAAACTGCCTAAAACTACAGGGAAACTGCACATCCATACATCCTACTGTCCCTTCCATGCAAGAAACTCTTTCCATTTCAGGGCAGCTGGGCTTTTTTTTTTTTTTTTTTTTATTTTTTTTTTNTTTTTTTTTTTTTTTTTAATGTTTCTTTTTGCTTTTCATTATGTTTTTGGTACAACAAAAAAAGGATTGCTTCCCAGTGTGCTTAGCTGAGCCTCCCAAATACACCAGCACCTCTCTGGAAGCCATTCCTTGGCATGGGGACAGTCAGAAAAGCTGTATTCTCTTTCTCTTTTATATTCTTTCCTCCATTCCTCTCCTCTTGCCTTTCTTTAACACCCTAGGGGACATGTGCCTGTGATTCTGGACTGGATCCTCACCTCAAAACCCCATACAGCTTGGCCTTGGACACTTCCAGGGATGGGGCAGCCACACCTACTCCGGGCAACCTGTGCCAGGGCCTCAGCAGCTTCACAGGGAGGAGTCAAAGTACACGAAATCCAGCCCTTTGCAAAGGAGGAAACTCCTGGGTACCTGGGCAGACCCTGCTCGCTCCCACAGGGACCCACTCTGTCCATCCTGCCTGCAGAGCCCTTGGCGTGGATTTGCAGGAGCCCCTCAGGCTTCAGGGACAGCACATGGAATCCAGCCCCCACAGCAGCACCCTGAGCTCAGTGAGTCACCCGCTGTGGAGGGATTTTCCTGGGGATAAGACCTTCAAGCCCAAATCATCAACCCACGTAGCTCAGGCTCATGGCCCATTGCCCTGCTGGCACCATTTTTATCCCATTTCATGACAAAATGGTGAATTCAGCCCAAACCTGCCCTTTGGCAAGCACGTGCTATGTCCTGCCTCTCTCCTTCCCCCCTTTTCCAAAGCTGTTTAAGGCTCTGATGGCATTTTCAGGGAGGAGACATACCAGAAAGGAATACTCTTCTTTTTGCATCACCAAAATAAAATGCAGCAGATCTGTTGTATTTTCAGGGTTATTAAAAATCCAGGAGGTTAGGATGCTGTTTCTGAGGTTGTCTGGAGCTGGTGTGGGATGAGCTTGGCCTCTGTATGGTGGCATCATCCAGCACCTCTGGACACTGCTGGAGACTGCCTGAGCCAGCATCCCAGGAAGTCACTTATTTTATTCAGGAGTTTCTCTTCCGTTCAGACACCGAAAGAAGAGGCCAGAGTCATAAAACAGCTGAGCACGTTGGAAAGTCTATTCCACCGGCAAAACTAACCGTGTTAAATTAACGGGAAGGCTTCTTAACTTGACAGGATTCTGATTTGTCTTTGGCCCAAAGGCTTGAAAAGCTCTTTAAGAGGTGGTGCCACCAGCTGCTGCAGAAGTGTAAAGTAAATTTAACATGATTTTTATTCAGCTCCTGGTGACGATGGCAGGAAAATCTCAGCAACTCATTTGTGCCTTGTGTGAATTTTAGTGCAGAGATGGAAATGGATCCCAGTTCTGACATCCTGGACAGTCCCAAGTAGCTTTCAAAGCAATACCAACACATTTCCAAAGAAAATTAGCAGAGATTTCGTGACAGGGCTCTATTTTCCCAGCCATTTTCCATGTGCTGCCTGTGATCTGGAGGTGCCCTCTGGAAAGATGATTGCAAGTGGTTTCCCTTTCTTATCTGCTTCAAAAGCTTTGTGGTGGAACAAAAGAATCATGATGGCAAAATTAAGATGCAATGGAGTGATATGGAACAATGGGACAGTTAATTTAACGTGAAAGTTAAAGAAAACAGTGCTAAAGTGTCAGGTTGAACCTCTCCACATCCTTCCCATCCCCTCAACACCCTGATTGATATTGTCTGGGCTGCTCTGAGCAAAGGCTGGATCCAAATATGTTATTTCCTTCCATGACATCAAAGGGGAAAACGCCTTCGTTTTTAGGAGTTTTGTCCATGAAAGGAAATGATCATTGCTTTTTCCCCAACCAAGTTTTTTTAATCTATTTCACCTTCATAGGGGCGTTGGTTTAAACTGCAATAAACTAGAAGCTCTTTGGGATATTACATTTTTTGCTTTCCTCATTCTTGTTTCATCAACTCCACCCTGAGTTCTCGGTTTATAGTACAGCATTATTGTGCAATTAACTGGCACAGGTTGCCCAGAGAAGCTGTGGCTGCCCCATCCCTGGAAGTGTCCAAGGACAGGTTGGATGGGGCTTGGAGCAACCTGGGCTAGTGGAAGGTGTCCCTGCCCATGGCAGGGGCAGGACTGGATGGGCTTTAAGGTCCCTTCCAACACAAAGCATTCTGGAATTCTATGAATTAAAGGAAAAATCCCTGAATCAGGGAGGCTGGGGAGTTTGAAGGATGCGTAGGAGAGCACAGAGTGACCAGAGTGGCATGAAGTGCTGAGGACTGTCCACCCACCTGTCCTTGTCCATGGGACTCTGTGTCTTTCTGCTGCTGCTCCGGAGCAAATCTCCTCCTGAGCTGAGATTTGGGGGTCACTGAGCTGCTTTCTGTCCACCCTGAACACCTTTTCTCCCCTTCCTCTTGTCTTCCCTGGGAGTAAGCAGGAGCGATGGCTTCTGCCAGCAGATCTGGAGGCAAAGGCTGCTCTTTCTTAACCTGCCAAGGGGATAAGATACCCAGCGTGTATTTAACCTAAACTTTGTTTTTATGACTTTCTAGGCTTGTCTGTGCATTCTCCTGGTTTTGCTTTGTTCTCTGGGATCCTCAGCCAAGTTTCTGTCCCCTCCCTGGCTCCTGGGCCAGCAGTTCTTGCTTTCCGCATATTTTAATCCTCTATAGCAAAGACCTTTGGTAGTTTGAGGCAACGTAACAGTTCTTCTCCTGGCTGCATCCCCACCACGCTTCTCTTTCTCTTGAAAATCCTTGAAATCCCCCAAATTCAGGGAGATGCAGAGAGGGTGGGGGTTCCTGGTCCATTTTAGGGTTTTTGGGAGACCAAGCATCCAGCAGGGAATATTCGTGGGGATGGCGTGGGAGGATCCCAGGTGAATCTCGAGATGTTTGAGGGATAAAGTGGAGGTCTGGTCCAGCCAGGGCATTTGGGGGATGGAGCAGGCAGGTCCCTGGTCCAACATGGGTGTTGGAGGGTATGAACTGGGGTCTCCCTATTGCAGTAGAGAGCATTTGGGGGATGGAGTGAGTGATCACTGCTCCAGCTGGGGCATTTGAGGGATGGAGCACCCCTGTATAGGAGCCCCTCTCCAGTCAATGCCCTTATCAACAGGATGGGATGCACGCTGTGAGTAAGCCCAGGGGCTTCCGCCTTTGGCCTCCCAGTTTGTGCTGGGGCTGGCTGGGCCCACATCTCTGCCCTGAGCTGCCCCATGGCAAGCGAGGTGGGATGAGCTTCCTGTGCCAGGGAGGGAGATGCTGTTGCAGAAACCTCCTTCCTGGCTCAGCATCCCTCCTGAGGGAGCACAATGCGTTGCCGTGTCTCCTGGGGCACGCTGTTAAATCTGCTAATGTCCCGTAATTGCATGCGTGTTAAAAAACACCTGTTCCCCGCCAAAGCCACCGGGACACCGGGCGAGTGTTTGGGTGAGTGTAATAAAAGCCGCAATTAGGAGGCGGGCTTTGATCTCCAGGAGGTGAAGGAGTTCAGGCAGCTGTGCCGAGACCTCTCCCGCAACCACTCTTCTACTTCAGTAACATCCTTACAAAGAAGATCCTGTGTCCACGGTGCCTCGTTACGGTCCTTCTTCCCAGCCCGCGGCCACCTGTCCTTCTCTGCCGCCCCAGTGCGGCCGCTGGGGTCCCTTCCCTGTGGCAGCCAGCGGAGGGGCGCGAATCAGATTTCACGGCCCCGACGCCTGCAAAGAGCTGCCGGGCTTTGCTCTCCATTACTCAAAGTCCCAGTTCCAATGGCCTCTTTGTTCCCCCGGCACAGCCTGCCAGCAGCTGGGTTCTCCATCCAGCTGTGCTGGGATGCAGGCGAGGGAACAGGGAAGCAGCCGGGATGCAGGTCGCGGCATGGGACCCCCTGTGCCCATCGCTGGGGACTCCAAGGAAGGGATGCTTCCCGTCCTGCATGGGGTGAAGAACCCCTGCATTCCACACAAGGATCCTGGCCCAGAAGAGACTGAGGATCATAGGAAGGTGAGGGTCAGCCTCTTCTCCCAGGCAACCAGCAAGAAAACATGATGAAACGGCCTCAAGCTGTGCCAGGGGAGGTTCAGGTTGGACATCAGGAAGAATTTCTTCATGGAAAGGATTGTCAAGCATTGGAAAGGGCTGCCTAGGGAGGTGGTGGAGTCCCCATCCCTGGAGGGGAAGTACTTCTTAAAACAATGTTAAGAAACCTTTCCAGACTTTAGCCACGCTTTTCCCATAATTCCCGGAATAAGGTGGGTCTGAAAAGGAAGCGAGATAGATATAAAACAGGAGGTGGGGAAAAACAACTTGGAAAAGCAATCAAGCATATTTCTATAGGAATAAATATTTCATGGGATGGGCAGGCACACCCCAGGCTATTGGTCTGAGCCCTTGTGATGGGGAAGTCACTTCCCATCCCTCAGTGGCTTCCTGTCTCCAAAGGCAATGGCTTGAAGGGCCCACAGCCCTCGAAGACCATAATTTTGCAGGATCTTTGCTTCAAGCCTGGATGTGTGTGGTGGGAGGTCCTGCTGTTCCTGCTATTCCAGCCTGCACAGGTCTGGAGAGGGTCCTGCCCCATTCCTTTGCTGGTGGGGGTCTCTCACCTCCACAGGGATGTGGGGATGGGGATGAGACCTGCCCATCTCCAAAGGGGATGCCCCCTCCAAAGTGGCAGGGGAAGGGTTATGGCCATCAGGCCCTGGCAGGTCCCCACCACTCTCTCTCATGGCTCATGGTTTGGTCCCCAAAGTTTGCTTCAGGCAGCATTTCCCAGGTAAAAACCCAAAATATCTATTATCTCTTTTTTTTTTTTCCCATTTTATTCTCATAGAAAAAGCCAGAAGAAAGGAAATCCAAAAAGGAAAGGCAAAGACACTTTCCACTCATGGGAAAAAACATGTTTCTCCCCATGATCCAACATGACTTTCACTGGGCTTCTGGTGCAGAAGAGTGGAAGGAATTCTTTCTTGTGAGAGGGGTGAGGCCCTGGCACAGGTTGCCCTGGCTGCCCTATCCCTGGAAGTGTCCAAGGTCAGGTTGGATGGGGCTTAGAGCAACCTGGGATAGTGGGAGTGTCCCTGCCCATGGCAGGGGGTGGGACTGGATGGGCTTTAAGGTCCCTTCCAACCCAAACAATTCTGGGATTCTGTGAAGTTGCTGGAACCATAGGAGCATCCCTCGATGCAGGAGCATCTTTGATGCTGACAACGCACAACCACTCCTCCACCTCCTCTTGACATTTTCTCAAGATCTTAGGCTTTTGCAGGATGTCATGGCATTGGATGTGCCAAAAAACTAATAATCAGGGACCTCTGACAAATCTGGACATCCCATTCTGCACAATTCATACATGGACTGAGAGCCATTAGATGGACTAATATGAGGATGAGGAGCAAAGTGATTAAAAAAGAGATTAAGTATAGGTCTTTAAGGGTGGGCTTCCCACCACTAGACAGATGCGAGCCCACTAGTGCTGCAGGACACCTCCTAGGAGCTATTTGCAGAGAGCTGGGCAAGGGGACAGGGGGCAATTCCCCTTGTAAGTCTGCCTCTGTGTCAGAAAGGATAAGGCTGGACATTGCCAGCTGGAAAAGAATCCCTGGAACACTGAGGAAAAGCACTGCTCGTACACGCCGTTCCCACGGACACAGCCCAGGCTGGTGCACAGCCCTGCCTTGCCTCGGAATGACACAGGCTGCAGGCAGAGGGGAAACAGGAATGGCCACCAGCTCAGCCCAGCCTAAAGTCAGGAGGTGGCTTCTCTTAATAATTCCCTCATCAGTCTGGTGGGAGGTTGTGTGTATGGAGTTTTGGGAATATCAGTTCTTCTCCTTCTCCCTGCCTTTTGCTGGAAACAGCCCCTTTCATATCAGTAACGGGAGAGCAGTGTGGGGAGACAGGCTTTGAGCACAGGCTGGGCCACCAAATTTGAAAGGAAGATAACAAACTGTGAAGGAAAGTCAGTTGTTTGAAAGACCAAAGTGCTCTCAGTCAGTACTGAAATAATCTTCTAAAAAAAGAGCCATGCACACTCCAGAAATAAAGGAAGTGTGTGACAGAAACAGCATCAAGAATGTTAGTTCTTTGATTGATTATTGCTGAATCCCCACATTCCCGGCTTTTTTGGGTGTCACTATACAGCTGGGAAAGGATTCTCTTGTGTCAGCCTCTGTTTTGCCACTCTGCTGTGGTTTAGTCCCACACTGCCATAGCCATTGCACCGTACTTCTGAGGAAGCCTGCCTGGAGCTGGCAGTGAAGTCACCACCATTACAGATGAATCCCCATCCCACTCTCCTCCCTCTTCACACCCTTCCTTTCACAGTTACTGGCACTTAAATGCTCTGAACAGGGCTTTTTGTCATCAAAAGCTGCCCAAAACTAAGCTGAAACTGTTCTATGAGCACATCCATCCTTCTCAGAGCGCTGAGGTAGGGGGACACATCAAAAAGGACCAGCCCCACTGCTTAGAGAATCCCCTCTGGGAGCTCTTCTCGAGGGGGATATTTTGGGATGCACCCAATGTCTCCATATTTCACATCACTATTTAATTTAAGCCACGGAGCTGTTTATTCTGTAAGAACACTGTGCTTTTATTAGCCATTTATTTACAGTACGAGGCATTCCCCACATGCATGACTTGCTGGAGACCATAGAACAAGCCTATTTATTTTGGAGCCTGGTCCAATTTACACTAACCAGGGAGCAGGGATCCCTAAAAAGGCTGGTGAGTGGAGCAGAGCCAGCCCATGGGCTCTAACAACGCAACCATTGTAAGATCCTATGCATCACTCCCCATAAACATGCACTCTGGATTTGATCTGGAAGCAAATCTGATTTAGATGGGTCTCTTTTTAACGTACGTTCCATGGAGGGGAGCCCATTGGGAAGCACAGAGCCAAGGACTCCACACCACTGGTCCCCATCACTTTCTTCCCACAGGATGTGCAAAGCTCGGGGTGAAGAGGTGCAGGTACCTCTGAGTAATAGGCATCTCTCAGGAGGGATGTTGTGGAAGGCACATGGGAAACATTGGCTTTGGGATGGAAAAAAAGGGTTGATTCCACGTCTGGGTTGGTTTGGCACTGCAGGATGTCAGGTTTCCTCGCCACATCTCAGTTTCCCCCCTGCAAAGCAAGATGCTCCCGCTTTGCACAGCGCCTTGTAGAAAAAAAGACATGATGCCAATGTTCACCAACACCATCAACTCCATCAAAAACTTGCTACTGCTTCATCCCATTTCCAAATATTCATCTTCTGTTTTATGAGAAGAAAAGTAAGATTTAGGAGTTGTTTTACAGAATGCATTTCCTTCAGTGACACCCCAAAGCTCTCCTAGGGAACCTGAAACACCAAACATCTGGGTGCAGCAACAAATATTAAGAAACAACAGTACATTCATTGTTTTGCAGTCTTTTATAATCCATTCAATGATTTTTAAATAAACTGGATGGAAAATGATAGAAGTTCCAGGCCCTGGAACCCATTATTCCCGCATGCCAAGCCCGACGCCACTAAGTGTAACAAGGACTCTGAAGCTGATGAAATTTCTGCCTGAACAATCTTTTATCCTGCTGTTTGGTAAAATGACTTGTGCATCATAAAAGCAACATCACTCAAGCTGTTAAGAGATCGTCTGTGGAAAGGAAGGCAAAGGAGCATGAGGAATATATTTGCTAAATTGCATAGAAGCAGCAATATATATTTAAAATATATCTTGATTAGGTTACTGGAGGTTGTTGAGTTGAAAGCACAAGGGTGAACTGATCAACTGCTGTGCCAGCAATTGAGGTCTCCAAGCTAAATTTATCTCCAAATTTTAACTGATTTTCATACAAAACATCCATACACCACCCCACCACACCTGGAAAGGCTCCATTCCTAGAGCAGTTCTCTGTAAAAAAATGTTTCATTGACAGTCAAATGAATAAATGACTGAGTCACTTCAAAGCCCCTAAAGGAGCATTTTTTTCAAGAACACATTTTAGACAACAGCATCAGCTTCATTTCTAAAATTCCTGATAATCCTCCCATTCTGATGAAAGATCTGTTTTGTACGAGAGGGTTTCGCAGAGAAAAAACTCTTCCAGCTGGCCCTAATTAAGGTTTCCTTTGTCCAGACAAAGCGCATTTCTAGAGCTGGGTTTTTAAACCCCTTGTGTGTGCTCCAGCTTCCCTCTGTGGGGCTGGAGAATGTTCTTGGAGGGCCGGAGAGCACTGATAGCTTTTGAAAGCCCTTGCAGGTTGGACATATTGATTATTGGCATTGCATTCTGCTCTTTCCCCCATTCCTGGAAGTGTCCAAGGCCAGCTTGGACAGGGCTTGGAGCAATCTGGTCTAGAGGAAGGTGTCCCTGCCCGTGGCAGGGGGTTGAAATGGGATGAGCTTAAGGTTCCTCCCAACCCAAATCAGTCTGTGATTCTATGACATAACCCCAGCAGGTTTCCAGAAGGACTTCATTGCCACAAGAAAGCTTCTCCTACAGGGAAAGGGCACATCAGAAGGTGGACATCACTTAGCCTTAAGCACATGCCAACCCTTAATGAAGCAGAGGGGACGTTTGCCCATTAGCAAACACCCCCAAAACCTGGCTGTCACCCACATCTCTCCCTTCCCTGTGAAACCTCTGTGTTTCTTTGGGAAGAAATCCATTTTCCCCGAAGAACGCTGGTCTGCTGTTGAGCAACGTAGGCATAGAAAGTATTTTGGACTGGAGGCTTAAGGGTGGTTTCCTGGAAGAAATAACTCTTCCTCTGCTGCTCTACTAACATAAGCCTGGAGGACTTGCTGCATATTTTCCCCCACTAAACATCATTGGAGTTGTCCCTTCCAAGCCCGTGCCTTGGAAGATTCCAGAGCTGTGCAGTCTCAGAGCCAGATCCATCCCGGAGGTGTGTTTTCAGGTCTATGAGTGCTTCAGCAATGCCCTATTACTCTTCACACCCATCCTACAGCTTGAAAAATATGAGGTGTTGAGCGCAGGTGGACGGAAAACCACCAGGAGGAGGGTAGTCAGTTGATGGCTTTAACACCTGCAGAGGTTTCAGCCTGGAGGATGGGTGTGGGCATGAACACCTTGTGCCATTCCTGGGTGGAGGGGAGGATGGAGCGTGCCTGGTATCATGGCACAGCCATCTCCCAACAAGTCCTGCTCCCAATGCAGGCATCTCTCCAAAACATCATAATTTTTGCCACAGGCTTAAGGCATGGGCAGGTCTTGTCTTCTCCATCGCCTCTGAAACTACCTGAGGCTGACACTGAGCACTGCTCTTGGGAGACTAATCTTTTAAGGCAGAAGGTCTGTCAGATAATGGGAGATCACAGAATTATGGAATGGTTTGGGTTGGAAGGGACCTAAAAGATCATCCAGTGCCACCCCCTGCCATGGGCACGGACACCTTCCACTAACCCAGGTTGCTCCAAGCCCTGTCCAAGCTGGTCTGGAACACTTCCCAGGATAGGGCAGCCACAGCTTCTCTGGACAACCTGGGTCAGGGCCTCACCACCCTCCCAGAGAAGAATTTCTTCCTAATATCCAATCCAAACCTGCCCTCATCATCATCATCTCCCTTGCCTCCTCTGAGGATGTAAACTGGCACAAACTCATTGATTTCAAGGGAGCCCACTCCAAGATGCCTCCTGAGATTCCCCTGAGTCTCCTCTCCTTGTCCCTGAGTGCTGCCTACCCCATTCCTGGATTTCTTTTCCCTCCTTCTCCTCAGCATTTAATGAACATAAATAAAGCCTGCAGTCCTCTCCCACTGTTTCCCTTTTCATCCTGTATTGTAAAGGCAAAGAGAGCCCCCTTTTTTGTATGCCCAGCTCTCATTTTCCTTGCAGAGCTGACCTTCAGCCCCAGCCAGACATGCAGCAGTGAAGGATCCAACTCTGTAGGACTTTGCAAGCCGTTATCTCACGAGGGGTTGTTTTGCCTTGTTCCTTTTAAAAACAGAGAGCACATGCGGCATTGCATTGAGCAGCTGGCTGGTTCAGTTCTGGACTCCTCTGTCCCCCCTACACGTGGGCTTGCAGCAGCATTGGGGGTTCATGACCTCGCAGATGGTCTGGGTAAACATAGTTGGGGGGAACGGGAAGGAGGGAGGAAAGGAGAGATGGACGGATGGATCGATGGATGGAGAGAGGGAAGGAGGGATGGAGTAAAGGCTCCAGGCTCTCCCTGCCTTGCATTTGGTGCTCCATGAATCTGGGGGGAAAAAAGGGTTTCATCTCACGAGGACTTACAGGGGAAGCATCCAGCCACCATCACGCTGCAGCTTTATTTCATGCGACGGCTTCAACTGGGATGTTTTACACCTGCAAGTCAGTGTCCCTGAAAGTCAGTGTCCAAGCACTGGAGGAGTTTCCAGAGAGGGCAGAGGAGGAGGTGAAGGTACTCATGGGGTTGCAGAGAATATCAGGTTCATGGAGGGGGACCTCCTCTGGTTTTCTCCTCTGCTCTCCCTTCTCTGTTGGGCTTGTTCTCCCGTAGCAAATGCAGCTGGGCACACAGATCCATCCTCAGGCCAGATGTCCAGGGCTTCCCAGCCTGACCCTTGGCTGTGCCGAGCAGCACTGCAGGCTGGCTCAGGGCAGGTGTGGTAGGACAAAACCACTGACCCTACACTCTCGCTGTGGTCCCTGCCAGGCCCTGGGAGGTAGGACTCTGTATTCCCTGAACAGCATGTTCCACGAGTCAGAGTCATCCCCAGTTTCTCCCAGTCTGGCCCAGAGTCATGCCAGCATGGGAAGAAGCTGAGTGGGATTGTTTCCAGACCAGTGCAGCTAGAGAAAGTTTATTTTGCTAAGCTGCTACTGTCCCAAAGTTATTAAAGGCACACTTGGTGCCTTAGCCCCTATTTTAGCCATACTGGTGAAATGTGGGACAGGCCAAGCATCACATCAAATCCAGGAGGAAATGCATTTTTTTGGTTGGCAAGCCTCAAAAAGATGTGTTGCCCCATTGCCCCAAGGACTGCTGCTTCACCCACATCCCTGCCACTGGCATGATCCAGCACCCTGAACAGCCCGCCATGGATGGCTTGGCCCCGACCCCCTGGCCAGGGGCAGCCCCCCATCCCTAGGAAGGGGTAGCCTCCCTGGGTGGGATTTCAGGCCCTGGCACCAGCCTGCACTGGCCTGCAGATTAAAACGGGGATTTAATTAATGTAACTTGATCCCGGCAGGCTCCAGTGCATCAAGAAGCAGCATCCCCTCCATTCCCATCCCCTTGCCACTGAGTGATTTACAGTGGGGCTGAGCAAAACAAGCCCCTACCTGGGAAAGCCCTTTAGTGGCTGCAACATCTCCCAGAGTTCACAGCTGACCCTGGCGGTAGCTGAGACCTTGCAGAGCCACTGCACTCATGACACCAGCATGAAATTTGTTTGCTTGGGGCTTCCTTATTTGCTCAGGAAGCTCCTGGTGCTAGGACTGCCATCCCAACCCTCCCAGGTCATTTTTAATGTGCTTTTAATGGCTGTGTTGGGGCATACAAGGCTGGCAGGACTGGCTCACCCTGAGCCCAACCTTTTGCGAAACCCACGTTTTTGCTTCAAGATTTTATTGTATTTCATAGAATTCCAGAATGGTTGGGCCTTGAAGGACCTTAAAGACCATCTCCTTCCAACCCCCTGTCATGGGCAGGGACACCTTCCACTAGACCAGGTTCTTCCAAGCCCCATCCAACCTGGCCTTGAATTAAAATTAGGATTTAAGTCAGGATTGAATTTATGTATATTTTTATATAACAGATTTATAAACCCTGTGTGTAGGACTGATGCTGCCTTCATCCAGAGGAACCCTGGGGTTCTCTCCTCAAATATGCTTCTACAAACCCACGGATAACCTTATGAACTGCATAAGGTACACTTACAGACAGACACCAGGGGAACAGATCCTCAGGGGATGGATTCCTTTGAACCAGGATGGTGATGCAGACAGACAAGCAGATAGATCATATTTATGGAGCTACAAGCTTTGGAGAGGAAGAAAAGGAATGTCAGGTGACAAACTTAACATCTTAGGCTACCCACAACACTCACAGAGCACCAATCCCACCACACAAAAAAACATCTCTAACCATGAGACAGCAGTTATTCCCCCCTCATTTCAAAGGCTGAGCCCAAGAAAAGCCCCCCAGGTAAATGGAATGCTCTACCTCTGCCAGAGGTGGATACAAGGCCAGGTTAAACGGGGCTTGGAGCAATGTGGTCTGTGAGAGGTGTCCCTGCCCATGGCACGGCGGTGGAATGAGATGGACTTTAAGGTGCCTTCCAACCCAGGCCATTCTATGATACATGTGAATATATGTAGGGATTAAAGGTAAGTCTCTCTTGTCTATAGAGAATATATTTATATTCTATACATAGAATAGTTTCATAAATCACCTTATTTTCTTGTTCTTGCTGGGTGGGAGAACATCTATCCCCAGGCCTTCATCTGGCTGTGGTGGCTGATAGAACGTGCCAGTCCTGGGGGGAAAAGGGATTGCAGGAGCTGGCCAGGGCCCAGCTCCAAATGTAACTTAGGAAACAACTTGAGAAACTCCTGTAAATAAAATTCAGAGCATAAGGCTGCCTCTGAGTCAGGCCTGGCAGAGAGGAATCTACTTCCAAATGGGGCTTTTCCCCTTGTGTTTTCCCTCTGGGATCCTGCTTCTAATATGACAGCAATTAAAATCCCTGAAAAATGGATGGAGATAATTTGGAAGAGGTCTCTATTAGATCTGCTCTCATTAGCACTGCAGGCTATTTTTTCAGCTGCTAATTGACAGCTGCCTTCCATATGCAGTGTCAAAAAATAAAATCACCAAGGCATTTAACCAGGGATATTTTAACAGGAGCTGTCTCATCAGCATGCAAAGGAGCACGAGAAAGGGGACAGTCACACAAGCCCACCACAGCCGTCCTGATGTCAGGCAGCTCCAATTCTGGGGATGTCATGTCCTGGAAAAGCAGAAAGATGGGGTTCACCTGAGGACTTGGGACATACCAGGTCCTCCCCTCCCACCCCCTCATCCCTGTGGGACCACCCGATCGACGTGTGTCCATGGCAAAGAAGGGATGCCCTCAGTGCCCAGAGAGTTTGGAGCCTGCATGTTCAGCAGTGCCATAAAAGCACAGAGCATGGCTCCAGGCGTTCTCCTGTCCAAACCTGCCCTGCCCCAGGGAAACTATGGGAGCCCTCCAAAGCCAGAGGACACCTACAAAGTGTCCAAGGAATCACTGAATAAAATCAGTAAGCTGGAAAACACCTCCAAGATCATCAAGTCCAGCCTTCAACCAAACACCACCACGTCGACTAAACCATTCCAGCAAGTGCCATGCCTACTCAGTTTTTTGAACACTTCCAGGGATAGTGACTCTACCACTTCCCTGGGCAGCCTGTTCCAATGCTTAACCACTCTTTTAGTGAAGAAATTTTTTCTAATATCCAGCCTGAACCTCCCCGGTGCAGTTTGAAACCATTTCCCCTTGTCTTGTCATTTATGCCTTAGCCCACTGGTGTGTGCTGCCTGCAGGTGTCATGGATGTTCTTTCCTATTGCAAGAAAAACTTTGGACTATGCCAAAAATAGCCAAGAGATGCACTGCCATAAATTTTTGTGAGGGGTGCTTACTTTGCACTGAAAGCCCATATAGGTGGGTTAGCCAGGAGCTAGACCTGAAAGGGAGACAGAGGCACCTGGATGAATGTCTAGACTCAGGGACACCACGCAGTGAACAAGTCGGGGCTCACATGAGATGTTTGCTCAGTGTATTTACACAGGAACAGCCTTGGAAGCCAGGAAATGGAAAAATGACTGTGTGCCAAGGTGGGCATTACACTAATTGGCTGTTTAAACCAATGATTGATGAACTGTTGGTTTTCCTTTAGCACTTCCCTGGCACCCAACCCAGACTTATTGCTTACAGCAGAAGATTTTTACAGAAAGGGCTGAAGATGTTCCCAAATTTTAACATGGGAATCCATACTGAGTGTCCCTCAGACATAGGAAGCTCCTGGACAGCTGAACTTGGATTTCTTTCCTGGGGAGGCAAGTGTAGCCCAGCTATTGGGCTGGAAGTTGTGATTTGGCTTGTCTCCTACCTGAACTGCACAGATCAACAGTGACAGGAACAGGGAGGGGAAAGCCATCAGGTGGGGGCAGGGATCATCCAGCCCAGCTCTGAGGGTGCCCTAGTGATAAGTCAGGTCAGCCTGCCTTCTCTGAGGAAACAAATGGGTCTGGTGTGGGAAATGCATGCTGAAATATCTGGCTTGGTGTTAAATAACTGCTTTCAACTGTGCCTTTGATCTCTGAGAAATTACAGGTCTGCCCGTGGCTGCTGGCTCCTTTAGGCAAATGCTGATGTCACCACATCTCCCATTTCCCCTTTGAGCTTTCTAGGTCACAGAATCCTAGAATGGTTTGGGTTGGAAGGGACCTCAAAGCTCATCCAGCCCCATCCCCTGCCATGGGCAGGGACACCTTCCACTAGCCCAGGTCGCTCCAAGCCCCACCCAACCTGGCCTTGGACACTTCCAGGGATGGAGCAGCCATAGCTGCCCTGGGCTACCAGTCACCTCCAAAAGGGGTGGGCTCTGCCCCCAGACTATGGGGTGACCCTGCAGTGTCCAAGCCACAGCACCATCACTTCTCCTGGTCCTTTCCAGACAAGCAATGGCTAAAGGCAGATGAGCATTTGGACGTGCAGAGGTGCACCAGAGACCACTGAGCACCTATATCATTGCTCCACTCCCAGCCAACATATATTGGGCAGATTTCCTCCTGTAAAAGTAAGATTTTCAGTGCTAGTAGAAGATTAGTTTTCTTCACCAGAAACTACAGTGCCACTAGCACAGAAAATCAAGTGCCCAATGCTTGGACACCGACAAACAGGCTTTTTTCACCCACTTGGAATGATGCAGGTTATTTTTCAGGCTCCGAGCACTCACTTCTTTGGGCCTGTCAGCACCAATAATGACAACCTCTGCCAGTGGGTGGGAACAGCCCATCAGCCTGGTGCACGGAGCCAGCTGTGATTTACAGAGAGCCCACAGAGTGTAGATCTCACCTCATTTCAAGCAGGATTATTTTTTACTGTTGCTCCACACTGTAAATTTGTCTTTGCATGACATAATTAACAGCATCGCCGTGCACGGGCAAGGTGATTTACAGGCCTGGAAATAGCTGCAGTAAGGGCATTGCCAGGGAATTTGGGAGAGGTGCTTGGGGAGGCAGGAGAGCAGCCTGAACCACACTGGTGGGTGCCGACATGCTGCCCCACGCTGTGCCCAGCAGCAAGGAGAGGGCTTGTAAGGCAGGGATATGGCTTCTGCTGGTCAGCAGCTGGCTGAATATGAACCCAGGTGTGCCCAGGTGGGCAGGAGGGGCAATGGCACCCGGCTTGTATCAGCAATAGTGAGCCACAGGACCAGGGGTCATCCCCCTGTACTCGGCACTGGTGATGCTGCACCTCAAATCCTAGGTTCAACTTTGGCCCCTCATGACAAGAAGGACATTAAGGGACTGGAGCATGTCCAGGGAAGGGAGTGGAGCTGGGGAAGGGTCTGGAGCACCAGGAGGGACCGAGGGAGCTGGGAGGGCTCAGCCTGGAGAAAAGGAGGCTCAGGGGGGACCTTCTTGCTCTCTGCAACTCCCTGACAGGAGGGGGGAGCCGGGGGGAGTGGGGCGCTGCTCCCAGGGAACAAGGGACAGGATGAGAAGAAACAGCCTCAATCTGTGCCAGGGGAGGGTCAGGTTGGATATTGGGAAAAACTTCTTCACTGAGAGGCTTGTCAGGCATTGGAAGGGGCTGCCCAGGGAGGTGGTGGAGTCCCCATCCCTGGAGGTGTCCAAGGAGCGACTGGACGTGGAACTCAGTGCTCTGGGCCGGGTGACAAGGTGGGGATTGGGCACAGGGTGGACTTGATGGTCTGGGAGATATTTTCCAACCTCAGTGATTCTGTGATTCTGCCCCCTTGACTTCTTATTTCACGGTAGTTATCAGATGGAGAAAGTATTGCACTAAAGTAATCATTCCCTGGGCATAAGGGAACAATGACAGTTTCCCCAAAACAAGAGCAGGGAGATATCCAAAACATAAATAACCACAAAGTCTGGCCATGGCTCTGTTTCTATTTAAGAGAAACACACAAGAGATCAACTTCTGCAGATAACTTAGCTGATCCTTCGCTGAATCACTGACATCTCTCCATAGGCTCATCCCTAAATAGCTGAGCTTCAGAGCTGGATGGGAGTTCTCTCCCAGAATAACTCCTTTGGTGAGGCAAATGCAATTTCTGAAAACTCTGAGTTTTCTGCAGGAAAGTGTTTGAGAAGCCATTTTCCCTTGGGAGCAAACAACAATAAACCTCTTACAAGCCAAGCAGTATTTCATTTCAGTTCAGTTTCTTTGGAATAAAAGTCCTGCAGTTTGTGAAGCTGAGCTGAGATCCTGAATTTCATCCATTTGGCACTAACCAGAATCTGCAAAAAATTTGCTGTGGTGCCATTTGTGAGCTGTTAGTCAGGCTGGGTTCATTTCCCATGATAATTTCCACAGCCCAGTTTACCTAGGGTCCTTGTGAATCAGCAGAAACACATTATTTAAGGTATTTAAGGTATTTAAGGTATTCAAGGTATAGGAATTTAAGGTATAGGAGATATTTAGTCATGTTTGCAAGCCCTAGTCTGGTAGAGCCTGGGAATATAAAGGAGCCCCTTAAAACTAAGGTGCCCAATTCCCTAAATGCTAAATGATATAGAAGGATATAGAGATGCTGTGGCTGCCCCATCCCTGAGAGTGTTCAAAGCCAGGTTGGATGGGGCCTGGAGCCACCTGGTTGCTCCAAGGGAAGGTGCCCCTTAAGATTCTTAAAGGGAGCTTAAAGGTCACCTAGTTCTAAGTACCCCATCCCTGTGTATTTGTCTGTGTGGATGAGATCAGTGGATATTGGACATGAATTCTTGGTCATCTGGATGTACTGGTACAACTTCCCACACAGACACTTTCATCCTGGTATACAAACCCCTATTTTATGCAGATGATCTCAGTTTGGAGGAGATGAAAATAAATCTCTATTCCTATCCTGGAATGCGTATTCTGCTCTGGGACTCCATTCATAGGACTGTCTGGGCTAGCTACAGCAGAACAGAGAAGAGATGTCTACTTTTGGGAAGGAAAACATGTTATGCTGTTTCACAGCTCGGGGAGCACCCCTGGGTGCCCAGCAAAATATAAGGGAACATACCTATTCTAAATGTCCCTCATTTCTCCATCATCCTCTGTAAAACCAAGCTCAGGCCAGCACCTGACCTATCAGTCACAGAATCATAGAATCATACGAGTTGG